>VDFB02193530.1:34354-88449 GCA_007258455.2 Sequoia sempervirens
CCCTTCCCCCCCTCTCTCTCTCTCTCCCTTTCCCTATCTCTCCCCCCCTCTCTCTCTCTCCCCTTCTTCCCCTCTTCCTTCCCCCCCCTAATTATTTCTCTATATATATCTCTCTCCCACCCTCCACCTCCTAATTACTCTCGGGTATATAGAGAGGAGTAAGAGGGAGATAAAAAGAGAAATAGAGATAGAGATATAGAGTAGGAGAGATGGAGGGAGAGATGGAGTGAATGATAGAGAAAGGGGGGAGAGGGAGAGATAGCTCAATAGATAGAGGGGGGAAGAGGCTGGAGTGAGATAGATAGTGGCAGATATAGAGAGCGACAGGGAGAGATATATCAATCACCCTCCCTATATCTCTATTTATTTATCCTTATCTCTTTATCTCTCTACCCCTCTCTATCTCTTTGTCTCCCTTTCTATTTGTATGTTTGTCATTATCTCCCTCTCTCTCTATATTTTCTTCCCTATGTTTATCTTTGTCTCCTTAAGTGCGCAATGGGTACATTGAAGAGGTATTAAAGGAGAACTATCATATCTTTAATCAAATGGCATGCTACCTTGAGGCATAACTCCCCAAGGACACATGCCATCCCGTGGATTGTTGACGTAAACAACAGTAAAATTTGGTTTCTCTCTCTCATATTAATATATATTACTATTATATTAAATATATATTATATTAATTATATTTTGTATTATATAAAAATATACTTATTATTAATTATTAATTATAATAATTTTATATGTATTTAATAAATTTGTTAAAGAATATATTATCTAATTATAATAAGTTGAATAATTATATTATTTATTATGTAAAATATAGCTAATATATATATATATTGTAGAATATTAAAAACCCTAACTAAATAGGCATGGAAATTTTGAACTTAATTAACATCTTGTAAAAGCTAAGGGAAACTAGGTTGTAGCTCGTCAAATTGGAGAAGTAAAGGTCAATGCCAGCGAGGGAAGAGTTTGGAGTAGTGAAAGCAAGTCAATGCCGGTGCCGAGGAAAGTTCTGCGGGGAGTGTAAACAAAGGTCAATACCCGGCGCCCGAGAAGAGTTTGGAGTTAAAACCGAGTCCAATACGCTTGCCAAGCCGAAGAGTTTGGAGAAGTGAAAACAAGGTCAATATCAGCGCTGAGGAAGAGTTTGGAGGAGTGACAAAAAGGTTAATACCAACGCCAAGGACGAGGTTGAGGGAACTCACAGAAAATCGATGACCAAGGGGCAATGAGTACTGTAAGTTTGGCACCCCCATTCTCTTTAACCTTCAATTTTCATGCCTAATTTCCAAAGATCTTCTCATACATTGGAACCCCCATTCTCATAAAATGGTATAAGATAAGACAAAAATAAATAAATAGCTTATATAGAACATTTCCACCTACAATCCCATTCAAGCATTTTAATTAATTCCTTGAATTAAACCTAAAACAAGAATCATACATACCACAACAGTGAGATGAATGAAACAACCCTTGATCATTTTATTCAAAATTCAGATATGCTTGTACAATGGAGAGACATAAGTTTGAATTAATCATATCAATTCAAATGCCAGTACTGTCATTAAACATCAAATCCCCATGAATTCAAAACCTACTATAGAATGAATCAAAACCTAAATTGCATTTTTCCTAAAACCATTAGACTTTACAATTTGCTCTACAACTTCATCTAGACTCAACCAAAAATATCTAACTTGCTAACCCGTACTTCTGGCCTTGAAATCCTTCTTATAGAAAAAGGAGGAGCAAACAAGCATCGGACCAAAAAGCACACGTGTCACCAGCCAATTGGACCGCCTTGTACTCTTCATCAGTTGGCCAATCAAAATTGATCACCTCATTCACCTTGACACTATAAGGTTTGTACTTAACTACCACCTGATTTGCTTCTCTTTCAAAAGACTCTAAGAATAGCTGGTGCTAATGATTTTGTCCATATAGCTCACCAACAAATCATAATCTGAGTTACCCTATTTTTCAAGGTTTTGTAGTCCAAACATGATATAAAGTGGCTCTTACACTTTTTGTGATTACTGTAACTTGTGTAAGAGGCCCCGTGGATACTGTTGTAATTGTAGGATGCATGAATAGGGTGCAGGATGAGAAATAAAGAAGGTATAGCTGCTATCCTCAATATTTTTGTGAAGAAACACATGTGAAATGAGAGGTTCAAGCCTAGGTTTCAATAAAACATGTATGGGAGATCTGATTTTATGAATTTTTATCCATGTGCAGACCTAATGGGTTGTTTCTAAACACTGAATATAAATGATACACACACACACACACATATATGTATGTATATGTATTTTTAAATGTAAATGTAAATGCAATTACTGGATGCTCTCCTAGAACAATAAATTCAACATATCATTAAAGAAATCTATATCTATGTATATAAATGTGTACATTTCTAAATGCAAGTGTAAATGCAAAGAGCATATGGTTTTGTAGTGTTATAGATACAACATATCCATAAATTAATGTAATTGAAATTCTAAAGTCTTCAACACATATAATATGAAATCGATCAAACTATTAAACTACATGAGAAATAAATGAAAACAGTAAATGCATATGTATGTGTATTTGTAAATGTGGGTGTAAAATAAATAAGAATAATGAAAATTATAAAAGAATACAAGGAAAGGTCTCCTCCCTTCTTGGTAGTGATAACCTCCTCCACACACAACCCTTAAAAATTATGAATAGAGGAATATAATCTTTGAAGAACTCAAAGTTGATTCTCTCCTACCTAATGCAATTAGTCATTTTATCCTTACAAACATTTATAGCGATTACTAGAGGCACATAGACCAATTCTTCATAATAGAAGAATTTGATCATACTTTCCAATGATGGAATTATGAGAAAACCTTAGGTTAAATGAATAATTCCTAGCTAAGTTCTTTAAATCATGTCCAAACGTATAAGAGAAGACCGTTGCTATGTGTACCTGGATACCAGGGAGAAAGGCTAGTATTTGGGCACTTTCATCAATCATCCTACCTTAAAACATACCAAAAATCTCCTAGCAATTAGACATATGAAGATTTAATATGACTTAAAAAAAAATTATTGCCAAAGCGTAAACTTATGATGACTTAACCAGGCCTAGTACACACTCCCTCCCCGTTAACCACTTAGACATATTTGAAATTAAATGTAAATCTACTACTATTTTTAGTCATGTAGGTGTCCAATAAACCACTTGGTGGTGTTTTCCTTCAAGTTTATTTATTTGAATGAAGATAAAAAGTCCTTTCATTACAATTAGAGAATACATTTGAGGCCTTGGTTGTGTAACTGGTGGACCAAAGTCACATTTAACACTTGTTACAAAGTTTGGGAGTTAAAACGTTAAGTAGATTTGATTTGTGATGGACACATTTGGACGGTAGTAACAATAGCTTGCAATCTATCAAGACTTGATTACCTTATAACCTGCGAAATTCTAGTGATGAAATGATAGATTAATCATAATGTCACCTTGGGATCACATCACCATGAAAGAACTTCATCAACATCCTTATGAGTCAGTACCACCAAATATGTATTTTTTCAGATCGTCTTCCATGATGAGGTCGGAAGAGAGAGCGAGACATGTAGTATGTCTAAAAAGATCAACTAGAGGTCAAAATATTAGAAGAAAATTTTTAAACACATAGAATTTTTTCTTGCTAAGGGGGTCATATTCTTGATGTGATCATAGCATAGGTGGCGTCGAGGTTCCCTCAAGGTACAACAAACATCTGAAAACAATGGGTACCCAAGGAACTTCCTCCAATAAACACCGATTTTTGTGTCAATGAGAGGATATATCACATAGCACCATCGTCATTACATGGTTTGGGCCTATTTTGCATGGATAGCATAAAGGTCTATTACGACAAAGTTACTAAATTGATGGAGTATGTTGGACCCTGTTACAGTCACAAAGATTGGATGCAACTGGTTCGATATACACGAAGTATGCATAGGTATGCACTGTCAGCAAATTATATACAACTAAAAGATAAGGATCAAAATAAAGGAGTGGCTATGTACATTGACAGAAGGCCAAAAGCATCAGGGAATATTGGAGGGTTTATAAATAGTACACGACCTGGGTCAACAAATAAGCAACCCAATTGCATATTCAAGGTGTGCGAGGGAAATTGTGTATTCGTATGTGCGATAAAATCAATAACTATAGGGGAAGATTTGCTAATCGATTACAATTTCAATCACTTAGTTACAAACATAGTTACTATGGGGGTGGTACGTACTATGTACCATTTTACCCAACCTTGAATTAATGACTCCAATATACCATTTTATTCTTTTCTTTTTTTCATAAGTCTATTGGTTTCATTTTGTTAATGTTTTTTTATATTTAATTTTTATCATAGGGGGACATTGATCGTATGGAGAAGCCTCTGGCCCAAAGCACAGATCACGATGTATCTTCAGGCACTTCTACCACAAGTTTACCTCATTGTAATTATACAAATTAGATACGAGCAAAATGTTTTATTATTATGTTTTTTTCATACATTTTTTGGGTTAATTTCGATAATGTTTTTAATATTCTTGTTGCAATCAACTGATATATTAAGTCTTTAAGACTTATTTTTGGTGCCTTAGGGAAAATTAAAGACTTGGACCTTGTTTTATTGCTTTGTGAGAGGACAATGAGAATGTAAATGTGTGAATATCTTATGACTTAAGGATAATATCATGTTTTAAGGTTTCTGTTTTAATTATTTGTAAAAGAAATCAATTGGAAACTGATGAGAAGATAATGATATATATTATTATTTTTATGATTTTTTGAGAAAATCAAAGCATTGTAATGGAGAAATAAGGCATTTTCTTTTTTCAAAAGATTTTATAATCTTTTAGTTGAAAAATAGATAAATTGTAAAATCTACAGTGATGTAAAGCAGAATTGTAAAGCAATCTCCTATAAATTGTTTTATGATTTCTTGTTATTTTTAGCCGATTCATTATTGACTTTTCCTCTTGAGTCGGATTTGAGTCTTATCTTGGAGAGATAAGATGTTGTTTGGGATTTTAAATCAGATTTAGCCTATTTTTAGAGGCTTGACAGGTTCATCATAAAAGCAGTATGCTTTTTTCTGCTTTTATGTAGTTTTTGAGACAGTTTGAAGCCTTTTTCCTTGAGGTTTTTTCTGAGCTTAGATTAGGGTTTCTTGAGAGTGATATCTTTGAAAAGGTAGAGTTTTTTGGGCTCTCCTTCTGAGTTCAGATTTCAGTTCCTGCTCACACATTTTTGAGCTTGTGAACCTTTTTGTACTCAGTTTTTGCAGATAGACGCTCTTTCAGTTTCAGTAATACAGTAGAGTTCTTTCCATTTTCTTGTCTCAAGATTGGTAACAACAGTTTGATGCTTTTTTTTTTCAAATTTGAAGCATTAATGTCGTACTTTTATGATTTTTTTGTACAAGATTTCATGTTTTCAGGTTGTATGATGTATTCGATGTATGTGAATCCTCATATGAATTATTGATGAAATCATTTATCAATGAGATTGTGAGAATTGTTGTAATAGAGAAATTGTTGTGAGTGGAAAAGTCTATTTTCTTTCAGAAATAACAAGTTAACCATCAGTAGTTTTAGGTTTTGATTTCAGTCCACCTTCCTATCCTTTTCCTTAGAAGTTATTTAGAATAGGACTTATCATTCGGAGAACCAGCTCGCTCTGGAGATTCCTCCTTCGCTCAGATCACCCACATTTGAAGGAGGTTTCCTTGTTTTAGTAGGTTGTTGAATCTTGCATTCAGCAGGGTGCAAATCTATTGACAACAATTTTTGGCACACCCGGTGGGACATTCAGACCATTTTAATATCTTTTCAGTTTATTGTTTGGTGTATGCAGCAAATTTTTCTAGCCTTCTTGAGGCTATTACATATACCTGGCAACTTCGGTTTTGTTTTTGCATGCTAGTGTAGCCTGCGCATGAGAAAGATACAGACAAGATCAAGTTTTGCACCCTTCAAGTATCAAGAGTTGTCCCCATCACGAAGAAGAGGCAGGATAGAAAGAAGTCTTTTTGAAGCACCCATGAGGTTGAAGTCAATACCTCCAGTTTTTAGTTCCTTGGTGTTATCACCAGGAGTTCTAGTCTCGATTTCACAAGTACCACCAATGGCAGCACCGCCGAGGCAACACCAATTCGCACCTTTCAATGGAGGTACACCATTAAATATACTTCTGCATGATGAAATACCAGTTGCAGCCCTTAGAGGTCTACCATACTTCACCGGGGAAGATTACACTACACCAGTCAAACACATCAGTGATGTAGCCACATTATGCTCAATACATAATATCACGCATGAGAATGTTGCTTTAAGGCTGTTAGCTGCGTCACTTAAGGGAAAAGTGTTGTAGTGGTCTAGAGGCCTCGCAACCAACTCAATCACGACATGGGATGCATTAAATAACAGCTTATACCAACATTTTGCTGATAAATCTAATAACTTGTCCTTATTAGAATAGTTGAGCACCATTCAGAGGGCGCCACACGAGCATTTGACTGATTTCAACTACCAATTTTAGAGAACCTAGGATAGGATTCCTGCAATGGTAAAACCCTTACTGGCACATGCTTTTATGTTTTATTTAAAAGCTTTGAATAGTAAGATTGTTGTTATGACTTAGTCTATGGGTGGACTAACACTTCCTAACACTTACAATATAGCCATTAATGCTAAAAATTGCCTCATTCAAGCTGGAGACATAGCTCCTAGACCTCCTATGCCTTTGTTTCCAGAGATACAACCACCTATTCTTGCTACTATACCTCCTTTGGTTGTTGTCCCACCTGTTCCAGCGATAGGTTATGATAATACAGCCCAAGAGGTTGTTGCCCCAGCCCCAAATCTAGAGATGCAAGAGCTTAAAAGCATATTAAAGACCTTCAAAAATGATCTCATGACTATTAAAAAGAACGTTGGACAAGAAATTAAGCCTTATCAAGCCCCTTATCAGCAAAACCAGCAAAATAGACTCGCTTTTCAAAATGACTATCAAGCCCAATGGAGGAATTTTAACCCTAGGCCATTCTAGCCATACAATCTGAACGCAGCCAGTTTATCAAAGGAACTTGTGCAGCAAAATAATGTTGCTCAGGATTGCAATTGATGTTATTCATGCAATCAGCTCCATAGCCAATCAGCATGTGCCAATGGAATGAGGAATCAGGCTTTAATGGTTCAAAATAGCTATGCTGTTTCAGAAAATGTTGCAGATCATAATCAAGAACAACAAGATAACATGGAGGTCACTTTGTCGAATTGGCAAAGCTCTGAATTATGTGGCGTGAACGGCCAAAGTTAGCAAAATTCTCCTATTTTAGCTAATACTAGATCTAAAAAGTGAGCTATGGATCCAGGATAAGCTGTCAATTCACAGCAGCAGCCTATAATCAGTAAATAGCCTGTTTCATTAGAGGTTAATGCTGCAACACAGCCTAAAATGTAGATTCTACAAAGAGGGCAGGAGATACCTAGTAAGGAGCAACTAGGAATGCGTTCTCAGCCTCTACAGAGGCAAAATGATGTTGTCACAAAAAACCAGCAGAAGGTAAACTCTTCATCATTCAATATAGTTGAGCATCTCAAGAAAACAACTATTAGCATGTTGATATTAGATGCTCTACAACTTCCAAGGTAGAAAGGTTTACTGCAGAGTGCTTTGGCTGAGTTATCTATTTATGACAATGCTAATCAAGGAGTTGTGAAGGTTGTGCTGGAAAATGACCTGGAGGATAAAAGTGGGCAGAAAACAAAAGAGGTAAAGCCCCCTACATTCTATTTAAGTCTAATCATTGGTGATAAAATTGTTCATAATTGTATGGTTGATTCTAGTGCCATTAGTTCAGTCATGCCTAAGAGTTTAGCTGATAAGTTAGGTCTTGCTTACAAGCCTAATCCTTAGAAAGGCGTAGTGCAATTAGATGGGTCTATTGTTAAAACTATTGGTATTATCAAGAATTTAGCTCTTACCTTGCATGCATCCCCAAGTTTTGCTATTCATCAGGATATTCATGTCATAGACTTACCGCCGCACTTTGCCATTTGTCTCTCAAGGGATTTTACAGCCAAATTGGGTGGGTTTTTGTCTTCTGATTGGTCTCATTTGTTTTTTAGAATGAGGTATGGTACGAAAGTGACCATAAAGTCTGAGCCTCTCACTAAAGACCATATCGAACCATACTCACCAAATCCTATAAACGCTAACCTCTATGCCACCTCTGTAATGGAGGAGCAAACCATGACCTCAGACTGCAACACCCATGTAGACAATATCAATCTAGATGAACGGGCAACCAAAGATCACGAGCTTGATTCATTCTAGCACACAGATGAGATAGGATTAGGAATCTATATGATCTGAGAGCATGATTACGATATGCCTAATCTTTGTAAAGAGGAAGAACCGTCTGCAGAAAAGGGGGGTGAGCTTTGGAAACTTTATTTCAATGGTTCGAGGAGTAGTGTTGGTTCCGGGGGTGGAGCTATGTTGATATCACCTGAAGGTGATAAATACTTTTTAGCTTGCAGATTTGCTTTTAGCTGTTCGAATAATACAGCTGAGTATGAAGCATTGGTGCATGGCCTTGAATGTGCCCACAAATGAGGTATTAAATGCTTGTAGGTTTTTGGTGATTCAAAATTAATTGTTAATCAGGTTAGAAATTTAAATGCTGCTAAGAATGATTTGCTTAAGAAATACAAGCATCGTGTATGGGATTTAATGGAATATTTTAATGCTCTTAATATCATGTCGATTCCTCATAATCAAAATAAACATGTTGATAGGCTCGTTGCCATAGGAGCCCAATTTGATATTCCCAAGGAGATTCATAAGATAGAAGCACGTCAATACGTGAAAATAGTGGTCAGACCTTCTGTACCTGACAATAATGCGAGCTGGTAGGTTTTTGACAATGATGAGAAAATTGTGAATTTTCTGATTGCTGAAGCTGAGTTAGTAGATGGAAATCAGCAAAAATTGCAGTAGCAATATGAGGACTAGATTGTGTAATTAAAGACCAATAAGCTTCCAAAAGGATTGGTGACCTTGGAATCCATGTTTAACTCAGATGATCAAGTATGAAAGGAAAAATGCAGCTGACTATTAAAGAGGAACATTATGCAGCCATTGAAATCTTCAAAGGCAAGCTTCTCAAGCTGGGAAAGGTATGTAGTCAAGATGAACAACAAGCATTTATTATGTTATGTCAGAAATTTAGTGATGTTTTTGCATGGGAGTACAATGACTTGAGAGGTTTTAACCTCGAACTAGCCCAGCATACCATTGAACTTGAACCCGGTGCAAAACCAGTAAGACAGAAACAAAGACCGCTTAATCCCAAGTTAGAAGACCTTATAAGGCTGAACTGAATAAGCTAGTTGAGAGTGGTATTATTTTTCCTATCAAACATACCAAGGAAGGTAAGAGGAGCTTTGAGTAGATCAACGAAGCACTCGCAGCCACTCCTACTCTCATTAATCCAGACTTTGACAAAGACTTTATTCTGTATGCTTTTGGAGGAGTAGATACTATTTAAACTATGTTATGCCAGCAAAATGATGAAGGCTTGGAACAACTTGTTGTATTTTTCAGCCAAGTATTGCATGATTACGAGGTAAAATATTCTTTTGTTGAGAAGCATGTTTTTGCTGTGACAAGAAGTTTAAATAAATTCAGGCATATGTTGTCCAACAGCAAGGTTCATTTGTTGCTAGCTCATTCAACTGTTAAAGATTTTTTGCTTAACAAAGATATTAATGATAAGCATGCTAGTTGGATTACCAAAGTAATGGAGTTTGATGTTGATATAAAAGTAACCAAGCTCATTAAAGGCAAAGGTTTGTGTGAACAGATTGCTAGAAATAAAGACAACTTAAAAGAGGATGTAAATATAGAAACAATGCTAAATAATGATGTTGTAGGTGTTGTTACAACATCTCTTGCAACGTGGTTGTAGCATATGATGCATTATTTACAAACTGGTGAGTGCCCCAAAGGTTTAGACAGAGCAAAAAGAAGGTACTACATATTACAAGCCATTCCTTATGCAATCATTGATGGCATTCTTTATAGGAGAGATTTCCAAGGTGTCTTATTACGTTGTATTCAGTCTGATCAACTTGACAAGTTGTTAGCAGAGTTTCATGATAGACCTTCAGGAGGTCACTTTGCTCTGAGAACAACAGCTCTGAAAATTATGCGAGCTAGTTATTACTGGCTAGATTTATTTAAAGATGCTATTGCTTGGGTCAGAAAGTGTGAGAAATGTGCCTTATTTGTTGGTAAGCAGAGACTTACACCACTTCCCCTACATCAAATTTAGGTAGAGCAGCCCTTTGCTAAGTGGGGCTTGGATTTTATTGGCCCTATCAATCCGCCTTCAAGCATAGGTCATAAGTGGATTCTTACTACCACATATTATTTTACAAAATGGACCGAAGCTGTCATTTTAAAGGAAGTGAACAAGACTTCAGTGCTTAATTTCTATCAAGATCTCATATCAAGATTCAGTGTTCTAGATTCAATCATTTCAGATAATGGTTTGGCTTTTATTGGTTTGAGGATTTCATATTGGTCTGTTAGAAATAACATCTATTTGAACACGTCTTCAAATTATTATCCGCAGGGCAATGGACAAGTGGAATCTATAAATAAGAATCTGATTCAGATAATCAAGAAGAATATTGAAGATAATCAAAGGACATGGCACGAAAAGCTGAAGCTAGCCCTTTGGGCTGACAGGATAACTCCTAAAAGGGCCACTGGTTCTTCACCTTTTGTTTTATCTTATGGTAAAGAAGCTAAGTTGCCTATTTTAATTGAATTACCAACCTTAAGTTATGTTAAAGAATTGGAGTTGTTGAATGAACAGCCTCTTGAGGTGAGGTTTGCACAGCTAGTTGAGCTTGAAGAAATCAGAAAGGAAGCTCTCAGACAGCTAGAAATACATCAAGCTTAAATGAAGAATTCTTTTGACAAGAGGGCGAGACCACATGATTTCATTGTTGGAGATCTAGTTTTCAAATGGAATGAATTTAAAAGCAGACCTAGATGACATTCCAAGTTCGATGCAATTTGGGATGGGCCTTATGTGATCACAAAATGCAAGGAACACAACACATTCCAACTTACCAAGTTGACTAGCGAGGTGTTGTCTATCCCAATTAATGGGATCCACCTCAAGCATTGCTTTTGAGATAAGTTTTCTCGTAGTTAAGTAGAGTAGTTTGCAAATAAGTGAGTTTCACACATTTAATTTCAGTAGTTTTTGCTTTCCCTAAGCGCTGATGCCCATTGTTCTGTTGGCCTTCAAGGCATGTTAGTTTGCTTGCAGTTCTGTTTTGTTTTTCTTTGCTGCTATTTGGAGTGTTGTTCAAGTTTTGAGTTTCAAGAAGGGGTGGAATTGACTCTGTGCCCAATGGAGTGTTTTAAGGACACTGATCTATGCTTAGTAGGAAAGCATATAGCGGAAATCGCCAAAATGTTACCAATTCTTCACCAAAGATCGATTGGTGGAGCTAGCTGAACATGGTTTTATCATGAGGTGAAATTTTTAATTATGTTCAAGTGTTGTTTTTACATCATGTTCATTGTTTGTTAAGTGATAGTTGTGCATTTAAAAGAAGAAATGGAGTTTCAAAGTGCTATTCAGATATTCCAGAATTAGATGAAGTGCAGAATTGAGCATATAGACAACAGAGCATTTTTAGAATGCTTTCATTTATTTCATGAAAAGCTTCATATTTACAAGGCTTCATTTGATTGCAAGAATCAGAATGATATTACAACATTTACATTGGAATGCATTTTCTTTTCAAATGAAAAGTAAAGAATTGAAATCAAATATCCACACAAGTTGTGGATGTGACTATCACAATGTATCACTAATGGCAGACTACACTATTGAAGATGCAAAAGATAAATCATATAAGTAATGGCATAATCATCATTGCCTGTTTTGGCCGATGGTTGATGATGAATGGTGCACCTTTGTCTGCTCGAGCTCTGTTGACCTGTAAGAGAAAAGAGGGGGTGTCAGTGGCTCTGATTATGAAGAAACCTATATGAGTCACCAACAATAGTACAACCTACTATTAATCATACATTGAAAAAATCAAAGAAGTGCAGAGGAAATGAGCTGAAGGAGAAATAACATGATCATCATATTTTGTTTGTATGCTAACATTGTTTGTTTCTTTGTGCAGGTATAGGTAAGTCACGAAGATGAACATTATTTGAAGACCAAGCATGTGGAGAAAAATGGGCTCCCACAAGGGTAGAGCTCGACATGCTGCCCTTATTCATTACAAATGGGCTGATTTAAAGATTACGTCATCATATTTATCAAGAGGAATGAGATACAACTGAAAGAGTAAATAGAATTATCTATCAAGCTATTAAACCAACTGTGCATTCATAACGATTAGGTTAATGTTTTCTGAACACTACAGGTGAACAGTGAGTTCAACTCGCTCAATTAATTCAGCTGAGTACGTTATGTCAAACATTAATGTATAGTTCTGTGTTATTTTTTCATCATGATCATATATGTCATGCAAGATTCAACTGATCAGGGTTCTTTTTACAGTCAAGGACAGTGAACAGGCATACATTATGCCTTAATGGAGAGTTTTGTTTTGATTTTCATCATGAAGGAGAGCAGATTTAAAGAACAGTTTGTTAAGTAGAACATAAAAATGCATGAAGAGTACCATGTTGAAGCTCAAGAGTACGAAAGACAGACAGTGCATTCAAGTGTTAAGTGAATAGCCAGTTCTAGTTAACAAATGAGTAAATACAACTTTAAGAATCACAAGGTGAGAAATGATAATAGTTTCTTTCTAGAAGGTGTTTCTGAGGTGTTAGTTATGCATAGGAATAGATGAGTAAATACAGTCTATACCTGTGTGGTGGGATGACATAGATTTTTTAAGTTTCCAAATACTTATGTGCTGAATGTCAAAAATTTGAATGCTAAAGAAGCCCAGGTTTTGCACAATTATTGAAAATGCAGAAATAAGAGAAGGGCCGAGCCCAATTTTAGTAACAAATGCCAAGTCTAGGTTTTGCAACTGACAGTGCAAAAGAAACAATGGTGGTCGAGCTAATTTCTGTATGAATATTAGAAACAAAATAGATATTTTTCTAGCTCCCCCATTTGAGTTTTCTTTTCAAACAGAATATCAAAGTAAAGCATCACTTGTAATGGGTTGAGCCCATAAGCTAAGTACAGATAAGTACCCAAATTTTGTTACTCTCATAGGGGTTTTTGTTTCTGAGGGAAAATGATAAAGCAAACAGCAAGTACCCACGTGGGGTTTCAAGCAAATATACAAAATTTTCACCATTTCCAGTCATCCATGTGGGTATTTTGGATCACAACAACAAAGCAACTTATTCTTTTAACCCAGATGAGAATCTTATGTGAAGTAACAAGTATATTGATGGGATTTTATTCTTGGGTCGAGCTTCAAAATGTATAAAACCATGAAGTTTCAACTTGTAGTGATAACCCATGTGAGGGTTTTGTATGAAACAACAGGAAAACATAAAATGAGAATTTCAATTGATGGGCGAGTTTCAGAATAAATAAAATGTAGTTTCTATTCAATTCTCATGATACCCATATACGGGTTTATCCTAAAAAATTCAAGGTCAATTTCTTGTTTTGGGTCAAGCCTGAAACTTCTAAATATGCTTTCTATGAGACATATATGGCAGCCTATACGTGGCCATATAATCTTAAGTGAAGATGGTTGAGCTTTCTAAAAGAGATAGTATGTGCTTTAAGTGTAACTCACCACTTCAAGTATGTGGATGAGCACCCTAGTCATGGCCGAGAGCTCCACAAAGCTTCCAGAAACTAAGATTTCGAGCTCTTAAATAATAGTCGAGCTCTCATAGTGGGAAGAGAGCACAGAAAGAGTAAACATGAACTTAGAAAATGAAAAGAAGAGGCATTAGAAGTTGTGTTAGCTGCGGCTATAAGCCCATAGTGAACAAAAATGTGAAACCATAGAAGCTATGAGTGAATAGCTTACCTTGTGCACAAAAGAAAAGGCAATAACCCGCGTGCTCTCTCCTACAGCTTTCAAATCAAAGCTGAGCTCATAACAGGTTGGCCAAGCAAGGTGAAGTCACAGGAAGTGTAAAGAGAAAGTCAAAAAATATGAGCAGGCCGTGGGCTTGTGTGTTCTTTTTTTTCTTTCAATAAAGGAAAAGAGCTATAATAGCAGACAAAACAAGCTTACCCAAATGGAGTTTCGGCTGTCAAAGGGCAGAACTAGAGATTCTCAAAGTGTACAAGCTCTTATTCAACTCAATCATGGCGGTGTTCCTTTCAGCCAAAGCTCGTTTTCTTCAAGAGTGATCATTTGCAAAATGAATCATTGTTAGGGTTTGACCTTCTTTTCTCATGCCCTAATTCGAGCAACATCATGATTATCTAGAATGTTCGGTCAATAGCACATGGGGTAATCACTGCATTATAATTTAATCAAGGTCTTAAGTTTAATATTGGAGGTGGTTGAAAGTATGTGCCTAGGTCAATATATTAAGTCTTTAAGACTTATTTTTGGTGCCTTAGGGAAAATTAAAGACTTGGACCTTGTGTTATTGCTTTGTGAGAGGAAAATGAGAATGTAAATGTGTGAATATCTTATGACTTAAGGATAATATCATGTTTAAGGGTTTTTGTTTTAATTATTTTTAAAAGAAATCAATTGGAGATTGATGAGAAGATAATGATATGTATTATTATTTTTATGATTTTTTGAGAAAATCAAAGCATTGTAATGGAGAAATAAGGCATTTTCTTTTTGCAAAAGATTTTATAATCTTTTAGTTGCAAAAATAGATAAATTGTAAAATCTGTAGTGATGTAAACCAAAATTGTAAAGCAATCTCCTATAAATTGTCTTACGATTTCTTGCTATTTTTAGTAGAATCATTATTGAATTTTCCTCTTAAGTTGGATTTGAGTTTTATCTTGGAGAGATAAGGTGTTGTTTGGGATTTTAAATCAGATTCAGCCTATTTTTAGAGGCTTGACAGGTTCATCATAAAAGCAGTATGCTTTTTTCTACTTTTATGCAGTTTTTGAGATAGTTTGAAGCCTTTTTCCTTGAGCTTTTTTCTGAGCTCAGATTAGGGTTTTTTGAGAGTGATATCTTTGAAAAGGTAGAGTTCTTTGGGCTCTCCTTCTAAGTTCATATTTCAGTTCCTACTCATACACATTTTTTAGCTTGTGAACCATTTTGTACTCAGTTTTTGCAGATAGACGCTCTTTCATTTTTAGTAATACAACAGAGTTCTTTCCATTTTCTTGTCTCAAGATTGGTAACAATAGTTTGATGCTTTATGTTTTCAAATTTGAAGCCTTAATGTGCTACTTTTATGAATTTTATGTATAGGATTTCATGTTTTCAGGTTGTATGATGTATTCAATGTCTATGAATCTTCATATGAATTATTAATGAAATCATGTATCAATGAGATTGTGAGAACTATTGAAATAGAGAAATTGTTGTGAGTGGAAAAGTCTATTTTCTTTCAGAAATAACAAGTTAACCATCTATAGGTTTAGGTTTTGATTTCAGTCCACCTTCCTATCCTTTTCCTCAGAAGTTATTTAGAATAGGACTTATCATTCGGAGAACCCACTCGCTCTGGAGATTCCTCCTTCACTCAGATCACCCACATCTGAAGGAGGTTTCCATGTTTCAGTAGGTTGCTAAATCTTTCATTCAGCAGGGTGCAAATCTATTGACAACACTTACTATTATGCTTTGATAGATTTTTTCCAAGCATCCATAGTTTATTGGATAGCACCTTTTTAAGGCTTTTAGCCATAGCAACAAGGAAGTTCAAGTAGTTTGATAAAATTATTTGGTAGACATGTATAGAAAATGTGGTAGCATAGAAAAGGCCATGAGTTTTTTGAAAAAATACCTCAAATAAATGTGGTCTCATGGTGATGCAATGGAATTCCATCACCATGAGACCACATTTCTTCAAGGATTTTTTTCACACTACTCACTACCTTGTCTATGTTATTGCTTACTTTATGCTTTGATACTTTTTTTCCAAACATCCATAGTTTGTTGGAAAGCACATAATTTATGCTTTTAGCCATAGCAGCAAAGAAGTGAGTATATTGATTAAATGCTTTGGCAGACATGTATGGAAAATGTGGTAGCATAGAAAAGGCGATGAGATGTTTCAAAAAATTCCTCAAGGAAATGTGGTCTCATGGTTATGGAATGGCATTCCATCACCATGAGATCTCATTTCTTCGAGGCATTTTTTCAAACTACTCACTACCTTTTCTATGTTATTGCTTACTATTATGCTTTTATTGATTTATTCCAAGCATCCATAGTTTGTTGGAAAGCACCTTTTTAGGCTTTTAGCCATAGCAACAAGGAAGTTCAAGTATTTTGATAAAATTCTTTGGTAGACATGTATGGAAAATGTGGTAGCATAGAAAAGGCGATGAGTTGTTTGAAAAAATGCCTCTAATATCAAAGAATAATAGTAAACAATAACATAGAAAAGGAAATGAGTAGTTTGAAAAATGATGGTTTCATGGTGATGGAATTCCATTCCATCACCATGAGACCATCATTTTTCAAACTACTCATTTCCTTTTCTATGTTATTGTTTACTATTATTCTTTGATAGATTTTTTTCCAAGAACCCATTGTTTGCTAGAAAGCACCTTTTTTTAGGCTTTTAGCCATTGCAGCAAGGAAGTGAACTATTTGATAAAATGCTTTGGTAGACATGTATGGAAAATGTGGTAGCATAGAAAAGGTAGTGATTTGTTTGAAAAAATGCCTCATGGGAATTAGGTCTCATGGTGATGGACATCACCATGAGACCACATTTCTTTGAGGCATTTTTTCAAACAACTCATTGCCTTATCTATGATATTGCTTACTATTATTCTTTCATATATTTCTTCCAAGCATCCATGGCATAAAAAAGGCAGTGAATTGTTTGAAAAGATGCCTCAATAAAAAGTGGTCTCATGGAATGCCATGATAAGAAAATGCAATTGGCAGCCACTCCTAGTTTTAACTTTGAAATTTTTTCATCTATCATTATCTAGTTATTAGTTATGGAATGTGAAGTAATGCTTTGAGTTTGAAAGATGTGCAATGCAATGTAATCAACAATATGAATATAAGCTACACAAATCTATTAAGTACAATTCATTAGTTAAACTCTTTATTATATTACATGTGTGTAGGCTTGTCTAACTCCACTAGCATTGGGAGGTGTTCCCATAAAACCTCCAATATTAGCCTATTCAACATCCAAAATCAGATATTAGAATACCATTCATATATCAATAAGCATCAATATGATTTATGCATGTAATATATCATATACTGACAAACTTTAGAAGACTGAGAAAAATATAGACTTCTATAGTCAAGATTTACAATTTTTACACAAAAATTAATTGAATTTTGTTTCACAACAATGGCATATTCTCAACTATATATTCCATTTTTATCATGAATTTGAATCTTTCACACAAGGCACACAAAAACAATCCTTTAGTCTACATAAACTGAATTACAATTACAATGGAATAATCGATTAAAAACCTAGTATCCAATGCTATCTTGATGAAATTGTTTTCTAGTTTTGTTGTCCTTTCCCGATCAATTCCTCTTCTTTTCCCAATTTCTGTCCATTTCTACTATTCTTGATTTACATCCTTTTTTTTTTTTAGAGAGAAAGAGGAAAGATAACAGAAAAATAATAATTTTCAAAATGAATGCTCTTGTTTTGAAAATAAGAGTTTTATAAACTTTTTATTACTTTCTTCCTCCTTTTTCTAGCTTTATTTTGCTTTGTTTTCTATTTTTGTTTTCTAATTTTAATCATCTTTTCTCATATTTTTCTTCTTTTTTTTTTCTATCAACTTGTTTTCAAAAATCTTCCCATTTTCCATTTTATTCTAAGTTTTCCAATAAATCTAATTTTAAAAGAAAGCAAGATTTGTTTTCTATGCAACACATTATCCTCAATTTAATAAAATAAATAACATCTTAATTCTCAAATAAAGCATCAACTAAAAATATACTAAACTAATTCTTTTATTTCTATGCATTTTAAATTTACCACTAATTAATTTAAATAAACATTGCAAAGTAAAACAATATAAATAATTAATTAGATAACATCCTAAATGCAATTTATATGTTACTAAGTGGTGTGTGTGTGAGAGAGGATCCATTCCAACTTAACCCTGCCAAGTGGCTAACCTCCTCTACCTCAACCACACTCTTGGTCTTCAACAAACCTGCATCTCATGTAAATTTAGGCACCCATTAATAGATTAGTGTCCAAAAATATAAATCCAAGAAATTCAATTCATCATTCTAATATATCATTCTCTATGTTACATCATTTGAATTTAAATAATAATCATCATATTTCATTTCTCTAAAATAAAATGGCATTCATTTATTCTTTCATTCAAATATCACATACTTATTCTACCACACACTCATATTGCAGTTCTATATAAAGTAAAATTAAGTAGTATCAAAGTTGAGATATGCCAATCGAGCGCTTAAATCAAATCCTAATAGATAGATTTACCATTCCTATATCTACTCCTTGGCGCATCACCTTAGTTAGATTATTTTTTATATATCTACTTCCTTTTCCCATTCCACACCCCCAATTACAGAACAAGTCAGCTTCTTTAAAAATTTAGACGTCACTCAGTTTAGCACAATTGGTCCCCCCATTAACTGAGTTTCCCATAAATGGTTTTTACTTTTCTAATTTTTGGCATCAATGGTTTTCTTTTTTCTAGCATGCCTAGTGGTACTTGCTTAAATAAATATAAATTCAAAGAAGGTGTATGAGCCATCAGCCTGTTACTAGGTCCCAAACAGCAAATAATCCTAATTTGCTAGTACTACCACTAGGAACAGTACAGACCTCAACCCAACTTGTGAACATCCCACTTCCTCCACCCCTTCGTCTAGGCATGTTGCCTATTGCTAACAGAAAATGTGGCATGGAACATCAAAAGTCCTCTCATAGCACCAGTAGCACCCACCGTTTAGGCCCCTATCTTGGTCTCTACTTTAAAATCTATACCTAAGTTTACCGAGGATGGCTCAAGGACACCCTCCAAACATCTGTAAGATGTGGTGGATGTGTGTTTGGTGCATGGAATCACTGTAAAAAACGTGGTGTTAAGACTACTTGCAACCTCTTTTAGGGGTAAGGTGTTAGATTGGTATCGCACTCTGTAGGCTAATACTATCGGTACCTAGGATCAACTTGGAGACCCTTTCTATGAAAGGTTTTCTAATGATGAAGACAGGTCTTCACAATATCATTAGCTGGAAATCATAAAGTGGGCCTCGCATGAAGCCATGACTGACTTCAATGCTCGGTTCCATGTAACTTGGCAGAGAATCCAACCACAATCTGCTTGCCATCCAAGCTAGCATTCATCTTCTACCTGAAATCTATCAACCCTGATATTTCGATGATGATCTAGGCTCTGGGCAGAACCACGCTACTGGACACATATAGCTTCATAATCAAAGCAAAGAACAATCTGATAGATGTTGGGAAGTTTTCACCAAAGACCACCATGCCTATATTCCCTGAAGTATCAGTTCTTTCTCCAGAAGTAGCATCTACCAGTGCATTTGCACCTCCCCAATCCATGTACATATATTTGAATGTGCCACAGAACATTGCTTCTACATCCGGCTCTTCAAAGGAAGAGATTGGCGAATTCAAGGAAATGTTGCAAACCATCGTCAATGAAATAATTTTCATCAAGTGAAACCAAGCCACACATCTAAAGTTAACTTATCAGAATTATCAAGGCATAAGGTATTCTTACCAAAAAAACTAGTCCCAAGGTGGTGCCTGCACAAGTTCATAGACACCAACAACTAATCAAATAGTATCTGTTCCTTCTTCATTGTAAAGTGCTAACCCAAGCTCGAGTAGAGAACTAAGTGCGGGGCAAAACAACCTAGTTGATGACACCAAGCCCTGGTGTTTCCCTTGTGGCGACTTGCATATGTCTCAAAATTTTTCGTGCAACAATCTACAACAAAAGGTGGTGAAGCAGCGCAACCAAGGCACAACATCAGACCATGGAGGTTATGTATATGCCTCTCTACAAATGGAAAATGTGGTGGTTACTAGACAAATGCAAGGTATGTCCTTGGAACAAGAAACACATATTTCTTCCGATCACACACTCTTCTCATGGATGGAAGAAGAAGAGGAAGTGTTCACAAATAATGCATCCACATCAAAAACCCTACAAGTATAGTCTAACAACAACACTCGCTCAAAGGGGAGATTCATGGGAGAACTAGTCATCCCACAAATAGTCAGTCTACAGCCCAAAAGTGCTTCCAACCAGATATCCAGCACCTCCGTAGTAGTACAGCAATGTCCGCCGCAAAAGGAAATTTTTATAACTAAAGCTAAGGAGCAGAAGCTTCCAAATATTCCATCATTCAATGTGGTGGAACAATAAAAAAAAATCATCTGCTAATGTGTCTCTATGAGATATCGTAGCTATTCTAGAACAGAAGACATTGCTACAGAAGGCTTTCTGAGAGGATCCAATCATTGAACCAAAAGAGAAAATGCTCAAAGGAAAGGTTGTTGATCAATCGCCTCCTGTCAAAGTTCTCAAAAATAGCACAGAGGAAGCCCTTGTCGAGGTTAGAGATAAGCCAAAGCTGAAACCCTTCTTCCTAACCCTCATTGTGGGAGAGAAGTTATTACACAATGCCATGATTGTCTCAAGCGCCAGCACTACAATCATGCCAAAGTAGATAGCTAAAGCCTTGGGACTTAGCTATGAACCTTGGGGGCTATGCAACTTGATGGGAACAAAGTTGAAACCATAGGTGTCATCAAAGACCTCCCCTTGACTCTATTCTCTTTCCCTAGTGTCACAGTTCTGCAAGACACTATGATCATAGATGTTCCCCCTATGTTTGATCTCTGCTTATCCTAAGAATTCACTTCAAAGATAGGAGGGTATATTTCTCTAGACTGGTTGCACTTGATCCTAAAGACCAAGCATGGAGCTAAAATGAAAATAGTGTATGAAGCTCTACATTCGAAGCATGTGGTCGATCAAGCCATGATCAACTTTGAGGCTGCTCATACCTCTTTCACTAAAGAGGAGACATGTACCAAAATGCTAGAAGATGAAAAAGTAACCGAGGATCAGACTGATCAAGAAGAAGCTCTCCTAACCAAATATATAGATGTTGACCCTTTCGGAAACTATCATGCTATCGGGTTGGGAACCTATGTCATCTTCGATGAGGAACAAGAGATTTCGAAGGTCATGAAGGAACCCGAAGGAATCAAGCTTTAGAGCTATGGACGCTCCACTTTGATGGAGTGAGATGCAAAGTGGGTGCAAGAGCCAGGATATGTTTGATATCCCCATAAAATCAAAAGGCATTGAGGTTTTTCTACTTCCAGTTTGCTTGTTCGAACAATGAAGTTGAATACGAAGGCCTAGTGCAAGGTTTAAGCCTTGCAGAGTAGATGGGCATCAAGTAATTGATGTTGTTTGGAGATTCCAAACTAGTAGTCAATCAAATCTGGAGAATTTCCACTGTGAAGAATGTTCATATGTGATCCTATAGACATCAAGTCTGGGACCTAATTGAGGGATTTGAAGCCTTCAACATTTAGACAGTGCCTAGGGAGCAAAATGATGATGCAGTTCACATGGCCGTAATCGGATCTCAATTTGAACCAGCCTCCAACCTAATGCATAACAAGCACTCTCTACGAGTGATATTCTTAATGGTGATTCCAGATAATGATCAGAGTTGGCAAGTGTTTGATAGTGATGAGCACATTGCCTCATTCATCCAATAGTTGGGAGATTTTTCCAATCAACTCCAACCAAAGATCGTAGAGGCCTATGATGGTCAAATCATTCAGTTGAAATCTAATAAGCTTTAGAAGGGGCTTGTCACTCTCGAAAACCTTTCTGATTGTGATGATGCAGGAAATGATAAGAGGAAGTTTGTAGTGTACAAAAGCGACTATGCTAACCTTCAGGTCGGAGATGGGAGAAAGCTCAAAGTTGGGAAAGACGTCCTGCATCATGATAAAGAAAGGCTTGTTGAATTTTGTGAGAGGTACGAAGGATTAGTTTCTTGGTCATATGATGACCCTAAGGGCTATGATCTTGACATCATCTAGCATAAAATAGAGCTGACGAAAGGTGCAAAACTAGTCCGCCAAAAATAAAAGCTAGTAAACCCGAAGATTGAAGCTATGATGGCACAAGAGTTAACAAAGATAATTCAATCTTAGATTGTCTTCTCGATCAAGCACAACATGTGGGTATCCAATTTGGTGCCAATCTGAAAGAAGAATGGAGACATCCGCCTATGTGTTGACTTTCAGGACCTAAACAAAGTATCCCTAAAAGACCACTACCTGCTACCTTCTATGGAGTCAATCCTATAGATAGTGGCAAGTTCAAAAATGTTTTCTCTATTGGATAGATTCTCTGGTTACAATAAGATCTGGGTGAGAGAAGAGGACCAATACAAGATGACATTCACTACCAAGTGGGGGACATTCACATACGCTAAAATTCCTTTCATCCTTTCAAATGCAGGAGCCACTTTTTAGTGGGCCATGGACATTGCTTTTAGCAAATTGATTAACAAGATTATCCTAATCTTTTTGGATGATCTGACTATTTTCTGCAAACATAAGGATGATCATTTTGATCACCTTGAGATGGTTTTCAAAAAATGCAAAGAGTTTGGGGTCTCCCTAAACTCAAAACAATGTGTTTTTCAGAGTGCCGCAAGGAAAGCTATTGGGACACGTAGTGTCCAAAGAAGGAATTGCAATTGATCCCGAGCGGGTGAAACCAATCAAAGAACTTCCCCTACCAGTCAACAAAAAGGGCATCCAATCCTTCCTGGGAAGGTAAATTTTGTGAGAAAATTTATTTCATATTTTGTAGGGATAATCAAGCTGATCACCCTGATGTTGAAAAAGGATCAATTATTCAAATGGACTATAGAAGTAAGAGAAGCCTTCAAAAAGGTTAAGGATGCTATTTCCTCGAATCCTGTATTGGTCAATCCAGACCTATTGAAGGACTTCATAATGTATGTATTCAATAGCAAGTCAAGCATTGCTACTATCTTAACTCAGAAAGATAATGAAGGAAAGGGGGAACATCCAATAGCATTCCACTCTTAGACCCTAAAGGAATATGAGATGAACTACAACTTCATCAAGAGACAAGCCTTCACAAGAGTTAAGGGACTCAAGAAGTTCTGACACCTAATCTCTTGCAATAAGGTGATCGTTTATGTCACACATTCTAGTGTGCGTGAATAAATCATGGAAGGAGAAATCACCAAGAAAATGGACAATTGGATCACCAAGATCCTTGAATATGACATTGAGTTCAAGCTTACAAAGACCGTCCGAGGAAGAGGATTGTGTGAATATCTGGCACACAATGGAGAAATGGTGACTGAAGAAGAGCAACCAGAGCTAGTTCTGATCAATGAGTCATAGCCCAAAGGCTACTGGCTGGAAAATAGAGTGAGATTTATGTATACTAGAAAATATCCACCAGGCCTTCCTTCTCAGAAGAGAAGATCCTACCACCTATAGAATAACAGATATGCACTCATTGAAGGGATCTTGTTCAAAAGGAACTTCAATGGCATTTTATTGCGGTGTGTCACCACAAATCAGGCTAAGAGGATTCTCAACACTTTCCACAATAGTATCACGGATGGGAATTTCACCGCAAAGACCACCACCATCAAAATTATCTACGTCAAGTACTTTTGGCCCATGTTGTTTAACGACTCATACTCCCTGGTAAAGGCTTGTAAGGAATGCTAATTCTTTGCTGAAAGAAATAATTTTATGATCCCTCTCAATCTGATAGTGGTTTATGAACCATTTGTGTAATGGGGCCTTGACTTCATTGGAATGATCAATCCTACCTTCAGCATTGGACACAAGTGGATTCTAATGGCCACAAACTACTTCACTAGGTGGACCGAAGCCATGCCGCTAAAGAATGTGATGGAGACAGAGATAGTGGACTTCCTTGAGGAACTAGTGACAAGATTCGACCTGCCTAAAATGATCATCTTCGATAATGCCAAAGCTTTCTAGGCTCTAAGGTATGTCAATTTGCACTCACGAACAACATATTCTTAAAAACATCATCAAATTACTACCCATAGGCTAATGTCCTGACAGAGTCGACTAATAAAAATTTAGTCTGACTCATCAAAAAGATCAAGTCAAAACACCAATAGGAATGGCATAAAAATATTAGGGAGACACTCTGGGCAGACTGTATAACTCCTAAGTAGGTCCTCAAGACTTCATTGTACGAGTTAGTATATGGGAAGGAAGTGCTATTGCCTATCTCCATGGAGATTCCAACATTGCAATTGCACAAATCTCTCGAGGTAGAGCAAAACGGGGCCATGGAGATTTGGCTAGCCGAGTTGCTAGAAGTGTAAGAGAAGAGGGAAAAGTCCTTAATATCCATGACTAACTGCCAGTAGGTGGTTAAACGGTGGTTTGACAAGAAAGCATCTAACTAGGGTCTAAAATGTGGGGACCTAGTGCTAAAATTTAGTGAGAGGGTTCCAAATCTAGGTTAGCATAGAAAGTTTGATAGCCTTTGGGAAGGCCTTTTCAAAATAATTTGATGCAAAGAACACAATGCGTTCGAGTTAGAAAATATGGAGCAAGAAGCACCGGGAATTCCAGTCAACAAAATTCACCTTAAAATATTTAATTAAGCTTACGTTATCCTACCATATAAATATGTTGATAGTGCATTTTTCTTTTTCTTTCCCTTTCATTTTTTTGGCTAGTCTTTTAATTAATTCTTTGGTTCAAGAAGTGAAAACAAGTAACCCATTAGTGCAAAGAGCAAGGAAAACAAATTTGCATCTCAAAAGGGTAGAAAAAATCAACACTCACATGCTGAATTGAAGTAAAAACATATATGCAGGAACAGAAAAGGAGAACCCAAATTGCAGAATCAAAAGGAAAATGAGATGAAATGATTATATAAAGCTATATTTCATTATATTTATATACTTTGCTAAATACAGTATCAAAATCGCTCATAATTTAGGCTTTTAAAGTATATATCTATATATATTTTCTATATCTTCTTTATACATCTACTGTAAAGCCTTTTCCAGGCATATATACAAAAAATAGACTAACGGGCTTTAGTTTTTGAAACATAAAGGGAAATTTTTCGTCCATGGCATGTGCAGCAGTAATGGAGGCATTGACGACAATGTCCACAATTTCTTCATCGGCAGGGGCACCAACAGTAGCAGCTTCCAGGGGATTAATAGCAAGTGGTGGAGGGAACACCAGGTTCCTAAAGTCAATGTACCAGTTAATGTCATAAAATGGCATCACATTGTATAGGAGGAGGAGGAAGTGACAAGCATGGGTAGCCCTTTGGCAATGTTCTTCCTATGACTGGAGTTAGAAACTTCTCAAGAACGACAACCATGGTACGATCGCATCTTCTTCAATGAAATTATAGAGGTCGCTCACAGTTGGAATACCTCCACCAAATGCACCATTCACCACCACCTCTCTGAGGTTGTTCAGGTATTTCTTTGGAAAGATCTCTTTTACCAGGTAGAGAACAAGTGGCTTGGGAATCTAGATATCGAACATTAACGCGACAAAGTGAGAGCACACCTTAGTGTTAACTCTATATTTATCTTCATATTCAAGGCAGTCACGTCCCATAACCCATTTCATGGCTATGATGGCCAAGGAATGCTTATTTTTGGTCCCCCTCTTATGGCACCTAGTCAAAATGTCACCCAAAAAAGTCATTTGTGATTTATGAGAGGCCAGCCTAATTGGGGTATTCATTGCAAAAGCTCTATATGACTATCAAAAAAAATCCCTATGCAAATCACCTAAGTCTAAACTCTATGCAAATACTACGCAAACTACCAACACTGAATGCTAAGCCAATCACCTATTACCTATTCTACAAAAATTGCTAAGTGTGATTTTCACTATTGCCTAAGCACCTATTTATAGAAACGGCCATGATGAACGTGGTAATTTGCATACCATAAGCATGAGGCTAATCAAGTACCATTTCAAAATTTGCACCAAGGCTTGCTCGAATTTCCCACCCAGTTGCATCTGTAGGTATGATAATTTGTTGTGTGCAAGGATTAGTATGAGCTAATTAATTAGCATAAGCTAGTGGTAGTCATCGGCGGTAGTCCATACTGCCAAATGTTGAGGTGTCATTCTACAAGCGCTTCTCAAACTCCAAAAAAGAATGCATATCTTTTTAAGCACTTATTACATATTTTGGCTTAAGCATTTCATTCAGGATATTAATTGCCATGGC
Source organism: Sequoia sempervirens (assembly GCA_007258455.2). Taxonomy (NCBI): domain Eukaryota; kingdom Viridiplantae; phylum Streptophyta; class Pinopsida; order Cupressales; family Cupressaceae; genus Sequoia; species Sequoia sempervirens. Next base: position 60,874 of record VDFB02193530.1, read on the forward strand.
ATACAAATGCCTAAGCTACCTTCAAATTGTCAACTCAAGTTCCAAGAAAATCATGTCGAAGTACATCATTTCTAGGGTCATTATGAATTCTTTTCATTTCAAAATGGTAAGTAATTCACTTCGCATGGGAAAATAACTGGCAGTACATGCTAAATTTAATGCAAGTAGGTGGGTGTTATTGGCCACCTTAAGAAGGAAATAGCTAAGTATCACATGCAAAACATTTTGTATTGTGAATGCTTTTCAAAAAATGCTCCCCATAGCAAAAGAAAGTTTAAGTGCAACTAGAGCCGAAGTAAATTGTAGAAAGTTTGAGTTAAGCAAAAATCTCTAGCAAATAGAAATGGCAGGGAGTTCTCAAACAGAGGCATGAATAGAGGCCCAAGGAGAAGGAACACATAGCTTCTTTGATTATATGCATAGAGCATCAGCCATCTATTCCTTTGAAAACATTTCTTACACTTCACCCACTATACCAGAGAAGCCAGAATGGGTACATACGCGGGTTCTGGAGAAGTCCAAAAGTTACAAGGATCAGAGCAAAATCAAGGTGGATTGGGATAATATTCACGATCCCATCGTTGCAAAAAACCCCCAATAATTTGAGGGAGGAAACCTGTAAAAGAATGAAGGCTTCCACTAACCTGAAGTCATTGTTGCAGAAGCTATGGTACAACAGGCTTCCATAGTATATGCTCCCTTTTGTTCATTATTTCCAAAAACTACTCAATGTGGCCATTGAACATTTCAACCTGAACACTAGCACCATCGATGGCCAGAGATTAAAAGTCAATATCTTCTAGTATGTGTCACGAATCAGGTTCTAGCCCTCAAAATTTTTTGGCAAGTAACCCTTATTGACTACAAATTTTGTGGAGGGAAGGCCAAAAAGAAGGGATTCTTTCATTGCCTGCAAACCTTCAAAACGGTGGTCATGAACAAGAAACAGACACATGAGCTACTAGGAGATAAGCTGGCTCATCTAGGGTTGGTAATGATTTGTCATAACTAGGATTACAACCCCAAAAATGATACATTGAATGAATTTTTCAAGGTAACACATAGCTCGTAGCCTTATTGGTAAAAGAGGAGAAACCCACTAAAAGATCTAGATGATCTACTAGTTGATTTGATCCACATTCCTACCAAGGATAGTAGGTCGCCATGGCACAATTTCTACTTCCCCATGACAGTTATGATGAGAAGCATAAAATAAGAACCGACCTTTGGAACAATTTGTTAAGAATAGAAGGTTGGAGCAAAGAGAAAATCAAAATTTTCTAGGTATACTGCAAAGAGACCAACAAACCCGAGGCTGTGTATGGAAGCATGGCATTAGATGAGGAGTTTGATAGATTGTGGAATAAGGCACACATGGATTCTAATGTGAGTGTAGACAAGGAATATGAATCTAATGAGGAGCCCAAAGAGCCTATCGGGAAAGGAATGGAGCAATAATCATAAGTGTCATCAACCTCCGCTCAACAAAAAAGAAAGGCAACGAAGCAACCTAGCCGATTTGTTTCAAATGTAAGGATGAACCTATCAAGAGCTTCATGGACACTCACCTGGACTACCACAAGAATGAGAACAACTCAGCAACAATTGGAAACCGTAGAGGTGGTGGACACCTCATCTGCCAAACAATAGGGCACAAAAGCAATTGTGGAAATTTCGCAAGCACCCACAACAATCCAGGAGGTCGTGGCAAGCTAGGAGCTGCAATCATCCAAATCAAGAGGTAACATTTTCTCCTTTTCTTACTTTGCAATCTTTAGTAGCCCCTGTGGTCTCTGCAGCACCCATCACTACAAGCGTTGGCCCTTCCTTTTTTGTATCTGCCTCTATGGTAACGGGGGGTTTCTCCTACTTCTCCCATATGAGGCCATTTATCTTAATGCCTCTGTGAACACTTACACCTTCCGCTATTTCTCAATTTTCTCTCACCTCTCTTTCCTCAAGCATGGCCACCTTTGACACCCCTCCTACTACTGCTATATCGAGCACAACCTTGTTCACCTAATAATTGGAGTCCATGATGAGCCCACAATCACTGCAACAACCGATGAGTTCTCCCGCCGGTTCACAAATTGGGTTTTAGCATGTCCCTCATTTCTCCCCACAGATAATTGATCTCCAAAAAAGAAAGCATCTAGAACCACTACCCTCACATTCCCTTTCTCCCTACCTCCCGGTGTACCTTTTGCAGGTGGGCTAGTTCAATCGTCATCTTGATTTATTGCACAAGGTAAAGTTACAAAAGAAGCACGAGCTCTTAGGATCCAAAAGAAAAAGGAAGAGGATGACAAGAAGTTGGCAGAGCCGAAAGTATACACTATTTACAATGAAGGTCAGAATGCAATCCATTTAACAACTATGCATCTAAACATCATCAAACTACAGGGGGGATACATCCCGATGATTACATGTTTGCCATAGGATTGGATCTAAGCATAGCCCGGCCACTAGACAAGGTTGAACTCATGGAAGAAATGCAGTGGGTGGTGACCACAAACTTCCTCAAGTTTGGTCACCAACTAAAAAATAAAGAAGAGGAGCTTAAACTTGTGAAGGATAGGGTCAAGTTCCTACAAGCAAAGGAAAAGGTGATGGAAGTAGATGTTGTGCACTTATCAGAAAGAGCGCAAGTAATAGAGGTGGAGTAGAACAGACTCTAGGAGGAACTTGAAAAGTTCCAATTTGTTGACCCCACATTGGTTGATGTGTTGTAGAAGAGGAACCAAGACTATCAGAACCAGTTAACTTTGGCAGATCAAGTGATGCAACAAAAAAATAAAGAATTTGAACAACAACATGCTCAATTCAAGCAAAATATGCAAGAGAAGGATGTCGATTTTGAGGCTCGAAAGGCCCAATTAGAAAAGGAGCTTCAGGAGACAAAGCTTTCTCTTGAAACAGAATCAACAAACAAGATTCGGGCCAAGGAAAACTAGTCCAAAGAGCTAAGTAACATCGAGGAACAACTTGCATCTGTAAACAGGAGGATTGTGGAATTAACAAAGGAATTCAGCTCAAAGGATGTAGAAATTGTCCTTCTAAGGAGTGCTCCCCAGGCCCCTGTTGCTTAGCTGGACCTCATTCCAGTGGCTCGATAGCTATATATTTCATACTAGGAAAAGGTCAAGACCTTCTGCCTGACACTACAGCCAATGCTCCAATTCATGTCATTAGTGACAAAATTAAGTAGGGAGACTCACAAAACAATTGAGCAAGTCCCGCAATTCATTGAGGAAAGGGTTCTTGAGGCAAAAATTTTTCTAAGTAAGCTATACATGGTCTTTGATGAAAATTTAGCTAAGGTAGAGATCAAGGATTGGAAGGCTGCTGCCAAGACAACGAACAAATTCATCCACTGCCACTTGGCCATTCTTTGTGCTAATGCATGTACAACTACTTTGAACTGGACTATGGATAGCATGCAAGAAAATTTCTCCCAGCTAACTGAGATGGGCATGCCATCTCCGTTTCTTGAAGATGAGTCAGTCACCACAACGGAGCAAATTGCAGTGAAGATTGAAGAGAAGCAGGACCCAATTGCTTTCCAAAGTTTCATCCAACCTCCTACTACAGCAAAAATTGAAGGTGTCATTCATCTAAATGCGCAGCTACTCTTCTAATGTGATTCTAGGGCTGGTCTACCTGTGGTGATGCCTTATAAAGAAATGCTCAACCTAAGTGGAGTGCAAGAGAACCTATGCAACGTATCGAGACCATCTGAAGCCAATTGGCTTCCTCTGCAGGAAGCTCTTTCTAAACTCTAACTTTGTTGCCCTATGGATGGGGTTCCAGTCTACAAGCCAAAGAAAATTTTAGGTTCCTTGTTCTATAGGCAAAACACCCTTGATAGTTTCCAAAAGCTATGAATGAAAAAAATTTCACGCTCCCTTTGGGTGTTTTTGTGTTGCTAAGTACCAGCTCACGCCTCATATAGTAAAAATGTTTCCCTTAGCCTTTCATCGGCCTTCTTTTGCTATACTATGTCAATGGCTTCCACGTGTCTACCCAACGCTCCTCCTAGTGATTCCTTCCTTCGCTTTGCTACTAGCTCCCACCATGTTGCCACGTGTCTACATCGTGGGTTATTTATTGTTTCCTCCCTTCACTTTCTCATCAGGCTCCACCCGCATGCTACATAGCTCTCGTTCGCATAAAATTTTGGTGAACCCCACAGTTGGCACCAATAGTAAACATTGTTGCTACATATCTTCCTAGTGCGAGCTTTCAACAAAGGGAAGGGAGAATGAAACATGGGTTGTGAACTACCGCCATGTGTCCCTTCGGTAGGAGTTTATATTAAAGGAGAGGATGGAGTGAAAAACGATATGCAACATGTTGTCGAGTGTTTTAACTGCCTCTGCTGGGAGGCAACACTTGTCAACATGGGATGTTTCTAGACCACTGCCATCATTTTCAAGGGATGTATCTAGTTGGGAAGTGACTACATGCCATGGCTTGAATCTTTTCTGTTACAATGACCAAGGGAAATCAATGCTCAAGATATAGAATTTTTTTGTTACAAGCTAGCCAGGTGGTGGATTGTTGGCTATATATACTGCTTCTTACTTCAAAAAATGAATTCTGAGAAGAATAGAATTTTTAGAAAAGACATCAGGCCTTTCTACTATTTTTAGATTATTGTAAAAGAACTTACAGACTGTTCCCTTGTTCGGCCTTTTTGTTTTCTTAAGCTATTTGATAAACTTTATACTGTTCCATTATTGTTTTGAATGATTCATTTGCAGAACTTCTATGATTTTAATGAAAGTTTGCTAGTTTAGATCATGTCCTTGACTCCTCTTTTTAGTGAATGTGCATGAAAATTATTTTATGTCATTGAATGAATTATTCAAGATTCTATCTTTAATTTATGTCATTCTAGGACATAGTAGATTATTGATCAGGCCCTTAAATCAAATCTTAATAGATATATTTACCATGCCTATATCTACTCCTTGACAGATCGCCTTAGTTATATTTTTTCTTTTATCTATCTACTTCCTTTTCCCATTCCAAACCCCCAATTATAGAAGAATTCAACTTCTTTAAAAATATGGAGGTCACTTAGTTTAGCGCAATTGGTCTCCCCATTAACTGAGCTTCCCATAAAGGGTTGTTGCCTTGCCAATTTTTGGCATCAACATATGCATTTTTCTCCAACATACAAAGTTGATATTGGAGAAAATTGCGACCGTGTTGGATAAGAGATTTTTTTTCAAATGAAGGCATAGATTAGTTAGAAGGATGTTGGATTGGACTTATCCCAATCATCAAAGTTGAGGCATTATCATCGTACAACAACAAATATACCAAGGTAGTTGAAGAAGATGTAGATAATAAACAAAATGACACTTCAATCTGTGTTTTAGTTGTAAATTCATATCCTGTCAATGGCATGGTTAACATAAAAGATATATTGGATTGCTATTGTTTTACGAGTGAAGTGGTCGAAAGTGTTATAGAATCAACACCATATGAAATTAACAATTGTTGTAAAAGAAAGTGGTTATATATTCAAGAGCTTCTTAACATCGAAGCTAAGGAACTATCATCGAACAACAACAAATTTGTCAAGGAAGATAGAATTTTAGTTTTTGTGGTACTTAGTCTAATCAACAATTGAACTGTAGCTTTCTAAAAAGGGGTGAAGATAAGCCTGAATGTTGCACTATCATAAAATGAAAACAAATTCATATGACTTCTCACGAAGTTTCTATCGTAAGTAAACTCATGGGTTCAACATGGTGACAAAGGAGGATGAATTTGGAAGTAGCTCATGTATAAATACTAATGTCAGAGTGGGAGTGCGTATGGGGAGAGAATATTCAACACAAGAGAGCTCTAATTGTGGCAAATCTTGTTTTCCTTGCAACCATGATTATAGATCTGCCTTTCCCAAATGAAAACCTACTTTTTTTGCCTAGCTCTTATCCCATTTAGCCTTGAGCTATTTCAGCTTCAACTCTACAAAAATACAAGAAAAATCCTAAAAGAATATAGTAAATTCTTCTTTGTCAACAAAGTAGAATGGAATTGCTAGTTGTTGTTTGTAAGTGCCAATTTGAGGAGGGTGATGCTCAAATCAAGTGCTTGTTTAAAGCGAGAACTCTAGAAATAAAGGGTGTGATAAAGGTTGTCATCAGTGAGAAAAGGTTGGGGGATCACATTCATGACAACGTGTTGTTAGGCACTTTCCTATCCATCATAGTGTGTTTGGTAGGTAGGAAGATGATCGCTAAGATAATAGATCAATACTTGAAAGAAAACTTTGTTTATGAAGCCATTCAAGCGATATTAGCTTACAACAAAACCCAAACCAGGGCTCATATGTGATTTCATGGAAGCAAGTAAGGTGAAGAAAGAGAAAAAATACAAGGCTGCTATGAATAAATACATAGAATATTTCTTTAAGAAGGATTTTCAACCCTTATGTATAGGCACAAATTTGCACCCCTTATGCAAATTCCTCTTTTACACTTCCTCACCTTAGAAAATCAAATCCAAAGGAAAAATTCCACATTAGCCCACTGCCTTCATTCCACTTGGCATATGTCCTTTGTGTAGGTAGAAGAATATTTGTCGAGGATTCCCACATGGCACGTAGACATTCACACAATGCACTTACATACCTGACAGATTCCTACGTCTGAAGCTGGCAGAGGCATTACACTTCCCATTGGGTTCAGTTTGTAACATCCCTCTTTGACCAACTGACCCCAAAAATGGTAGATTCTCTCCTCACTAGTACATTTGACTGCAAAATCCGATGAAACTATCCAACGAAATATGTAAAATTCGATGTTCGTCGAGTGCTTGTAAAATTTGATGTGTAATTTTCAATTTTTGAAAGTTTATCCCCGACGTTCATCAAAATTTCGATGATCCTGGGGCTCATCGAAAAGCCTACTATCATTTTCATCGAATTTTCGACAAACATGAAAAATAGAAAAAAAAAAATTGTGGCTGTCATAAAGAAAAGTGAGTTCGCACCTGATTTATTACGACAGTGTTTTGCTCTACTTGAGATAGTTTGTGGAGAACTAAGGATGATTTTCTTGGGAAAAATCAGAAAAAATTCAAGAGGATATCGCCAGGTTGAGGGTAGTCATTGTCTTTTTGCAGAATTCAGTTGTGAAGTCAGATTTGTAGTTCCAGGTTTGAAAATCATATTTTAAATCAACATCTCATCAGATTTCATTTTTAGAGGTTAAGGGTTTTGAGAATTTCATGTCCAAATTTTGTTGTGTGGAATCACCATAAGATCACAACCAAGGAACAGATTTTTGTGACTATAATTATGTGATCCATAAATCTATTGGTCATGTGGCATAGTTGTGCTATAGCAATTACAGGATGCATTCATGTGTGACCCAAGTTTAATGTGGCCATGTTGTGATAGAAATGGAGGCACTCATATAATGTAGTTAATTCAGGTTGTATAATGTAGGTGTCAATCATCATTGGGTGCATTTAGGTTGTCTTAAGTTTAACAGGTTATGATGTAATTATAGCATGATCGAAGAGTGATTACCTCTAGCTGCAATAAAGAGCCTATAACTCTGGTTGATATGTAGAGTGGTTGTGTTATATCAATTATGTAGTGCATTCAAGCACAACCCATGTTTAATGGGCTATTCTAGATAGTGATCAAGATTTTCTCAACCTTATGAATGTTACTTGACATATATTTGCATACTCAAATTCCTTCAGAGACTTTTGAAGTATCAATGTATCCTATATAGGGTTTAGAATGATTTCTTTTAATTAAAAAAATAAATAAATGATGTATTTCCCTGTAATTAGATAATGTGGAGATCTTCTAAATCTGCCCCAGCACACTATCCTCTTTGGCACTGTATTCATTACTCTAGCTACTAGGGTTTTGCATGTGACATCTTTAATATCTACACGACTGTGGCTTTTAAATAGATCTCAGTCTTTGCCTTAATCATTTTCATGATAACCCTTGAGTTCCATAATCCACCTTCAATTTCTTCTAAGAATGTTGTCTTAAGCTAGACTGCATAGTATGCATATAAAGCAAGTCCTTCATACCTACCATTGTTCCAAACCACCACTCACTGCCTTACTTAAAATGTTTCCTCCATAAGCACAATAGCATGTTTTAAAATTATGGTTGCCAATGATTAACCATTAAGGTCACCACTGTCATCATGAATATACAATGAGATTTTTATCTTGAAACTCAAGGCATTATGGAAGATAACATTGTGAATTGTGTTTTGTGTACGATTCAATTTTCTTGCACATTTACTACTTTGTTAACTTCCTTTAAGACTGGGTATTTCACCCTTAGCTGCAATCTTAAACAGCTCACTCGCTATCACTTGAAGATTCCTTTCATGAGCATCCTTCTATAAAATCAAACTATGCCCTATAGACTACCTACTTACTATAGGGGACTCATTATATCATGGTATTGTAGTTCTTAAGATCCTTCAACCTTATTGACACTACTTCACAGTCCACAAGGTATTATTCACTATTCTCCCATCTTTGATGAGTCTCAAAACACTGCTCAAATATGCAATTCACTACCTTCATTATACATTAATGGCTAAGAACAAACATTGAACCTATGATTACCACTATTACTTCATTTGGACAGTCATTCCCTGATTGCATTTTCCTTATCTAACACTACCAAAAGCATTTGAAAAACCCTTAAGGTCAGCAAGGGGGTAAGGAAACTCACTGTCAAAATCTCCACTTTACTATGCAAGGTTTGAGCTTTATTATCAGTCACGGCTCAACCTCTTTTTGACTGTCACATCTCAAGTGACTATCATTCTTCTTACCGTAGATTACATTTACAAATGTCATTAAGCTACATAGTGTGCTTGTTATTAGCTACAATCTTTAGATTGCAAGATTTTTTTATTACCTAGAATGTCTCAATCATTCTGGTATTGCAATCTCACTAATCCGCTATAGTTATTGTTTATGTTTCTATGAAGGCCTAGGGTTTGTACCCTAATCATGCTCTTACCAATGCTTCTGTTGTTTTTTATTAGGGCTCTCTCAATGTTGAGGGCCCTAGGGATACGCTCGTCATAAGAAGTGACACATTGCATCTTTAACTAAAAGGATAAATCTATATTGACATTAGCAATGATGATTCTGACTTGTTGCTCCTTAGGAATGGGTCACTTTCTCTTACTTGCTCACTACCTCCATTGTTGTAGGAGTTTGTGATCAAGTTCAATATTCTTATTTTAGGAGTCTTAATGGTTGGAAATCATATTAAAATCAGAATTTAATAAGTTTTGGAATTAGCATTTGAAATTTTTTTTGGGGTCATTAACTTCAGACTATCTTCTCTTTTGCAAGGGTGGTTGCATGCCAAATTTTTTTGTGTAAAATATCAGAATTATTAGATTATGTTACATGTCTATGAATAAAAATTATTGGACTATGAGTTTGATATTTTTTGAAGATCTAAATAGTCACGCTTGGTAAAGAAAAATCATATCAGATAATATTAGTCCAGAACAAAATGAAGAGACACTTGATAGATTGTGGGCTAGATTGAAAAGAAAGTGTGATGAGAAATGTTATTGTCCTTGCAATAATTTCAAGGGCTTAAAGACAAGATGACTTTTAATCACAACAGCTGAGAAACATTGTAGGCAGCATGGTCACATTCAAGGGGGGCATGATTATCATCCATTAGTAAGTTGTTCATTATATGTGTTTATATTGATTGAATTTGTAAATGTTTATATCATTTTAACATTTTACATATATATATATATAATCACTTGATCATGATCATGGTTTATTTGTGTCAATCATTATTATAAAGGTTGGGCAACCTAGGATAGATGATATGGATTATCACGGCCAGGAGAATGTGATTTTGCAAGCGGATGAACATGGAGCTGTGAATATCGAAGATGAAGTTAATGATCCTATGGAAGAAGATGATCATGCGCCAAAAAACACAGTTGAAGATGATGGTACGAATACATTGATACATGACACATTTAGTGGCAGAGCTGATCATGATAATCAAGATGATTTTGATGATGTTCATGATTTACCTGTACTTGAGAAGGCATACGAGCCCCTTTATGAAGGCTTCGAAACAACTCTTCTCTCTACTGTATTGTTGCTGTTGAACTTGAAGGTTATGAATGGTTTATCAAACATAGCAATCTCACGGATGTTAAGGTATGTCATATATGTCATCTTTTTTCATCTATTTTAATTGTTGTTAGTTCATCACTACTAAATAAAGGATGAAATATGTACCATTAATATTCTTTATATGAATAAATTATTTTTTGTTGTAGATTGATTGGTGAATTTTTGTTACCACCATTAAATATTTTACCTCACTCATACCAAGGTTTATGTGCCATCATGAAAGATATCAGAATGGAGTATCAAGAAATAGATGCATGTCTCAATGATCATATTATATATCATAAACAACGGGAATTTGTAACAGAATGCCCGAAATATCATATCAGTAGATATCGAATAGATCAACTAACAAAGAAGGTGCCTCACAAGGTTCTTCGTTATATTCTCATTATTCCACGTATGCAACGATTATTTAGGTGCGAAAGCTTAGTGAAATTGATGGATTATAATGCATGGAATAGAAGTGGAGATGACATTCTTTGAATGCCTGCAGATGGTTTTGCATTTAGGGACATGGAGGAAAAATGGCCACACTTTAAAGAAGAACCTTGTAATGTCAGGCTTTCATTGGGAGTAGACGGTGTCAATCCATTTGGAGAGTTGCGATCTATTTACTCAGTGTGGCATGTTTTTGTTATCAACCATAACATTCCTCCATGGATGTCAATAAAGAGGGAGCACATAATGTTGTTAATGATTGTTCCAGGTATTTGTTTACATCAATTTTCTTTAACATAGTAGCATCTCATTTGTCTTATTTGTTGCATAATGACTTATATTTTTTTCATTCAATAGTCATGTACATTAATTTATATATATTGTAGTAAAATGGTTATAATAATTATGTAATGTTTATGTTGATTCAACTAGGTAAGTGCCAAGTTAAATATATGAATGTATATAACGAGCCTCTTATCGACGAGTTACTAAAGTTATGGAATGGTGCCACTTTGTATGACATCTCTAGACCAATAGGACAAAGATAATTTCAATTCCATGCAATGCTTGTATGGAAAATTTATGATGCCCTAGGGCTAACACATTTTTGTGGTATGTTATAACGTTTGACTGCACTTTAACAAGATTTAATTTGATGAAGTAGATATCATGCATATTTTTAAAATATTCTATTCATTATATATAATAAAAAAAATTGACATATTTAATCCAATTATATATCATCTTGCAGGTCTTCAAACAAAGGGAAAATTTGCATGTCCAATTTGTGGTCCAAAGATGAAATCTCATCGTTCAACAAGTTTAGGAAAGTAGGTGTTTGATGAGTATAGGCACTTCCTCCATAGAAATCATAAGTATCGAACTACTGAAAAACATCTTTTCAATGGGAAAGAGGAGACTACATCAAAACCACGAAGAATGTCACCTCGCCTATGGAAGTTGGAATATAATAGAATTAATCGTCAAGGTTATACATCAGATCAAATTTTTTATCTATGAGGTGCAATGGTCATAAATTTTGAATCAAAATGTTGGATGACATGAAGAAAACTTGTGATTCTAGTATAACTGCAGTCTTTCAGGTGACTAATGTTTCATCTATAAGCGACATACATATAGAAGTCTCAGAAAATTGATACTATGGGATTTTGGATGATATACTTGAGTGTGACTTTAAGTCCTTCAAATTAATTTTGTTCGTCGTCCTATGGTATAGGCTACGATTGAATAAAAATGATCCTGAGAGAACTGTTATTCAATATGATAACGGATTTACCATGGTTAATGCAAGGTTGATCGAGCGAGCTGGAAATGAGCCCTGTGTTCTTCCAAGCCAATGTGAGCAGGTATTTTACTCAAAGGTTCTAGGTAAACTAGGTTGGTCATTTGTTGTTAGACATGATCCAAGAGGAAGGCAGGTAAAGTATAATGTGGTGGAAGAAAAAGATACTAAAGAACTAGAAGATGATGTAAATGATGATCAGGACCAACCGTTAGTTGATGATGTCCCTGACGAATATGTAAAAGAGGAGGAACTAGATGATGATGATGTAGGAGTTAATGTTTATCAAGATGACATCCGTGTGGATGATGACATTATCGAAACTGATATTGATGACGATGATGATAATATGACCAATCCTTACAATGTCAAATTTGGATCAGATGATACAGACAAAGAGTTGGATGAAGAAGAAGATCAATGACATTGAAATGTATAAGTTATGCGATTATATTATCTATATGATATTAATTTCTTGATAGAATTATATTTGACTTATGTGGTTACATAATTAATTTATGATGTTTTTTAATTTTTATGCCATTACATAATTAATTTAATGATGTACTTTTTAATGTTTGAAAGGTCAAAAAATTAAAACATTTCAGTAGTGATGTTAACAACCTTGAAATTAGTGTGTTTTATGTTTCATGTGATCATAAAAGATTAAAAAGTCAGTTGTAGAGGTGGTTGTTCAGTGGTTGACGTGTATGTTGGTTCTTTTTACAATGTAACCAGCTTTGTCGTCTAATATACCTATGGAATTGCCAATTCTAATCGAAGGCAGCTTGAAAGACCTAGACCAACTGACGAGGACTTTAAAAGCCTCATACATTTTGGGCTCTATAAGACCCGAGAGGGTGATCCCTTAATGTGTTTACAACCTTTGCACCATTATTATAAACAACATTAACAATAGCAGATGATCTCACTTAATAGCTCAACATGATAAGATAATATCAACTAGAATTGGATGTTCATAGACAATATCAACTATCTGGAGCATGAGATAATTAAACACAATCCATTGTATAAAATAGTCAATGATTTTCAATTTGTAGCAAGCTCTAGGCAAAGACAAACAAATACTGAACTACACGAATAATTACAACTTAGATCAGTGCCATATATCCATTGTAGGAGTCAAATTCATAAGAATCTAGAGGTTTATAATAGATTTAATACATCACATATAAGATCCCTGACAATATTGCATTACAATTTCATCAGTATGCATTCTAACCTAGGACTACTTATCAAATCCTTATACAACACATATCTGCCTATAATCCCATTAAAGCATTTTGATTAATTTCTTGAATTAAAGCTAAAATAGATTCATACACACCACAACAATGAGATGGATAAAACAACCCTTAGTTATCTCATTGAAAGTTCAGATATGCATGTACAATGGAGAGACATGAGCTCAAATTTTCATTTCAACTCAAATGCTAGTATTGTTATACAACATTAAATCTCTATGAACTCAAAACCTGTTACATAATGACTCAAAACCTAAATTGCATTTCTCTAAAACCATTGGACTTTACAATTCGCTCTGCCACTTCACCTAGACTAGACAAAAATTATCTAACTTGCTAACCCGTAATTTTGGCCTTGAAATCCTTCTTATAGAAAATGAAAGAGCAAACAAGCACCAGGCCAGAAAGTACACCTGTCACCAGTCAATTGGAGCACCTGGTGATATTCCAAAATTTGTACAATAACCACCACCTTGAAAAATATTCTTGTTCAAAAATCATTACAACAACAATCATCCTGGAGCATATTCTCGTTCATCATGTTGGTGGAGGAAGGTTGATGCAATAACAAAAAACCACGCGAAACCCACGCCAAGAAAGTCATCCATACAAAACTGGAAACGCTGTAACTGCAGCATCTAATTTGCCACCTGTCGGTAGCCCACTCTTTTTACTCATCATCATTCAAATACTTAGCCACCCACCTCTAGTATTCTTGATCAATTGGCCAGTCAAAATTAATCACCTCTTTTACCTTTGTACTATAAGGCAAATACTTTACCGCTACCCCATTAACATCTCTTTCAAAAGATTCCAAAAATGAGTCGGTACCAATAATCTTATCCATACAATTTACCAACAAATCATAATCTGAGTCATCACAAATTATTTTAATTTGATTATTGATGACTTTACTTGCTTGATCCTGCCATTGTTGGAGTGTTCTGATTTCCCCATGCTCATCAGTTATATCAGGTAACAGTGTGTTATCCCAATCATTGAAGTTCTTTACCAATTCCCTAATCTTCCTACTTAGATCATCTGGTAAGGTCTGAAAACCTTGCAATGATTTAACTAATATATAAGTAGGCTTCAATGATTAGGGCCTATTATTTACATCAAACCTTGAGGCTTTATTCATAACATCTAGATTATTTTCCCTAGGGATCCAATTTTGAATTATTGGAATCACTATCCCCTGATCCCTATCAATATTCTTTATTACTTCAAATAGAAAAGAATATAAAGAATGTATAGAGGGAAGTTTATTATCCACCTTTTCATTTAAATGCTCCAAAAAATAGTAACAATTTCTTTTTCTTTTGAAAGAAAACCCTCCTCTTTTACCCTTAGTGATGTCTGTAATTGATCAATTTTTTGCATGAGCTGCCTCTTTGTTGGATCAATAGAGCACTCTGTTTCTTCATCAACTTGTTCTAGAGGAGGGGTAAGAGCAGGATTTTGAATGGGAGACACTGGTGTAGAAAAATTTGGAGAAGCGGGAGGCATTGACCCTGCTGTGGGAGGTGATGTGCCGGTTCCTGGAGCATTGGATGTTTCCTCTATTCGTGTAATTAATTAATTATTATACTAGCATAAGTTAACTTAAGTTTTGCATTTAATTAATTAAGTCCTAGGTTGCATTATTAGATAAATTATTTAAAAAATAAATGGGATAATATTCCCTTCCATGTTTGGTAGGATAAGATTCCTTCTAGAAGATGAGTTATCCTAGAACTTATCTCAACATTTAATAATCATCTAGATAGGGTTCACATGTTGTCACATGTTGTTAGATCAAGACACATGGCAACATCTCATTCATCTTAGGTTTTCTCTCATGCCTATATAATCAGGAATCTTGTACATTTGTAATAATGTCATATTCAATTTGGCATCCTTGCATCTTAATGACAGCATTTTTTTTTTTGCCATTTCTCTCTTGTGGAAATTTTTGTCTTGCAGGTGATTCTGGGGGTTTGAGGAGTCCACCTAAACTCTTTCATGGTATCAGAGCTTCAATGCTGCAGACTTCTTCTCAAATATGAGAGATTATTTTTTGGCATGAAGGTCTTGTTGGATGCAAGCAGTCATTTTTCATTTTTACTTTAGAAATCTAGTTTCCACTCAGTTCCAAGAAAAATAATTTCTGGGTTTTGTAGCCAGGGTTAAAATATAAACTAAGTATCTTTTAGATTTTTGATATCTTGTACAGATTTGGAGAAAATCGCAGTACAAAAATTGGCACGTCATTTTTCTCTTGGCTGAAGGTTTAAAAAAAATATTTTTTCTTCTGCTTGCTGGATCAAAAAATGATTTCTGAGTTTTGTTCTTAGCTTCAAAATATTTCTGGATTTCTATTTTTGTCCACTCATTGTGAACAGATTTTGCAGAAATTAAATCAGAAGTAATTTTTTTCTGCTAGAAAACCCATTTCCTCTAGGCTGAATTCAATTTTTTTGAAAAAATCATAACTTTTGGCTATGGTGTCAGATTTTCAAAAACAAATAGGTGTTGGAAAGCTGGTTCCGTCCTCTTCTTAGATCTTAGACTTGATTTTTGCAAAATTTTCTCTAGGTATTTGATTTTTTTTGTCATAACTCAGCCTTTGTTTTGTGAGTTATTTTCTTGGGAAACATGCAACCAAGGGTTTTTTTTAGATCAAAGAGGAATATTTTTTTATTTGAGTATATACTACTATTTTTCTGTCATGGATTTAAATAATATTGCACCCCTTACTCCATTCAACTATTTTGGGTGGAAAAAACAAATGGAGATTCACTTGAAACATAAAGGGTTGTATAGGGTAACCATGGGTACAAAAATTGAACCTACAGGTGCTACTGAAAAGAGAAAATGGTTTAATAGGTGTGATGAAGCTTATGGTACATTATGTCTTTCTCTTTCATCTAACCTTCTTTTTCACATTGAATCTTGCACTACACCAAATGAGATATGGGCTACTTTGGAGTCTTTGTTTGGGAAGCAGGATACTATGAGAGGGTTTCAGTTAGAGAATGAGCTTATTGGCTTAAATCCTAGGGATTTTGATAGCATCCAGGAGTTTTTCACCAAACTCAAGTCTCTTAGATTGTAGTTGTCACAGTTTGGTGTTCAAAAAAAGGACTCTCAATTGATATTGTCCATTCTTTCTAAGCTTGGACCAGATTATTCAGGTTTTGTATCTACCTTTTATGCAACTAGGGATGCACTTGGTACAAGATTCACTATGCCATCTCTTGATGATTTTTCTTCATCTCTCACTCAAGAGAAAGCTAAGTTAGCTAGCATGGGCACAGTGAAACCTTCTTCCTCTTCACAAGCACTTATTGCATCACAGGAGCCCAGAGATCAGAAGGCTTCTATAGGAAAAGGAAAGAAACAAAAACAAAAGGATTCCAAACCTCCTGAGCAACAGAAGGAGTCCTCAGATTCATCCTCCTCTTCTAAGGGGAAATCATTTAGGAAGGAGAAGGGTCCATGTGCATATTGCAAGAGGGAAGGACATGCAGAACATAATTGTTACAAGGACATTGATGAGCTGAAACATCTTCTTCAGAAACATCAGATTGATTTGCCTTCTAGGATGTCTGCATCATCTTCTTCTCATTCTTCTTCTTCTTTAGAGTAGCATAACACATGCACAACTAGTTTACATACTTCATCAGATATGAAGGGACATGCTTTTTGTGCTTCTTCAGGTATTGGATTAGAGAGATGGCTTCTAGAATCAAGAGCATCTCATCATATGGCATCTTCGCAGTCTATGTTCAATTCCTTTGAGTCTTGCACTATGTCTCCTCTTTTGATGGGAAACAACACTTACATGAGTGTTATAGGGAAGGGGTCTATTAGTTTTGGGGACCACTCCTTTTAGGATGTCTTGTGTGTCACTCACTTGACAAATAACCTTCTTTCCATCTATCAAATAACACATGGGGGCAATGGGAGATCTATCCAGTTCACACCTAATTTAGTTATCATCAGAGATTTGGAGAGTAGAGCAGTTGTTGCTACTAGGATAGTGGATCACTCATCTCGGTTGTATTCCTTCACTGATTTTTCTATTGGTGGTGCTTCTATTTCTACAACTATTCCTCACACTTCTAGTGTACATCATCATTTAGATGAGAGATTTGGCTTCTTGAACATTGGAGTTCTCACTTTGGATCTTGTTCTTGAGCCTTCCATTCACACTCCTCCACCTCCTGTTGCTTCTTCTATTTCAGTGCAGCAGGATCCAATTAATCATACATCTTTGGAGGTTTCTATTGAGTCTTCACCTACTTCGATTTCTTCATTTGTTGAGGTCACACCTGCTTCTGTGGAGACATCTTGGGATGCACCTTCTTCACCTTTAGAGATTGTATTTATTCAGCCTCTTCCCTCTCACTTCTTTCAGGAGATGCAGTTTCTTCACTTCTTTTGGAGTTACTTCATTTTGGGGGGATCTGTGGTCTCTTTCTTCCTCTCTTATGGGGGATTCATTAATGTACCTTTGTGATGGATGGTGTCCTTGGGGGGTCTTATGGAGTCATCCATCTTTCATCACTTAGTTAGTTTATTGCATTCTATTTTGGGGAGGAGTTTTGTTTCCATGTGGTTTTCTCCTTTACCCCGTTTGATTTAGTTTGCATTGCATTTGTAAATGAGTACCTGATCAGGCCTTGTTGCCAGGACTCATCTTTGCATAATAATCTGCTTCTCCCTAAGTTACACTTATGGGCGGTGTTGGTGTAATTAATTAATTATTACACTAGCATAAGTTAACTTAGGTCTTGCATTTAATTAATTAAGTCCTAGGTTGCATTATTAGATAAATCATTTAATAAATAAATGGGATAATATTCCCTTCCTTGTTTGGTGGGATAAGATTTCTTCTAGAAGATGAGTTGTCCTTCTAGAACTTATCTCAACATTTAATAATCATCTAGATAGGGTTCACATGTTGTCACATGTTGTTAGATCAAGACACATGGCAACATATCATACATCTTAGGTTTTCTCTCATGCCTATATAATTAGGCATCTTGTACATTTGTAATAATGTCATATTCAATTTGGCATCCTTACATCTTAATGATAGCATGTTTTTTCTGCCATTTCTCTCTTGTGGAAGTTTTTGTCTTGTAGGTGATTCTGGGGGTTTGAGGAGTTCACCTAAACTCCTTCATCCCAGTATGTCTATACTTGAACCTTTCTACTTCAGTTTGCAGCTCAACATTCCTTTGTTGCATTTTACTATATTCTTCAATTAAAATGTTATACTTCTCTATTAGGCTCTTTCTTTCAGCCTTCTCCCTTTCAACAGTCTTTTAGGTTAACTTGGCCACATTCATAGTTAAATTAGTGGCTTCAATTATTGTAGTCTCTAAATCCATCTTTATTATTAATCCTCCTTTGAAATTTGGATTAATATCAGCAATGTTTGGCTTTCTTCCTTGTGGAGCTAATTCCCAAATTGACAAGGTCTCGTATTCTTCACTGAAGGTAGAGTTTTGTAATGTTGTCTTAACTTCTTCTTCAGAATCCTAAAAATGATTCTTAGACTTTATAATGGCATTGCAAGCCACAACATCTATGATGTCCCATTGAAGAAAAATCAAAACACCAGCCTGATTCACTAGTTATCTTCCTTCTTCAAGAGTGATGTTTTTGAACTCTTCTATTAGTTCAGCTTTCACTTCTTCATCATTCTCCTGATCTGACCCGTCAGGCCTTAGTTCTCTTCTCTCCTTGCATTTCTTTTGATATTCCTCAAATTTCATCCTCCATGCCAGTTGCAAGAATACAGGAGTCTTTACAAATGCATTGTCATCTAAGAACTCCTTGCAAGCCTCCATTCTTGCATCCTGCACACTCTTACCCTTCATATCCAAATGGGATAGAACCAATTCAACTGAGAGGGGACAACATACCAACCTACATGTCTTGATCAGTAACAATAATTTCATCTATGAGATCCTCAGGTAGGTGATCAGTTCTTTGCCTTTTAGGGCTTGGCTCAGGTGGTGGTGATGGGGAACTACGCTCTGGTGAAGATTTTAATTCAATGATTTTGACAGCCCCAGGTACTTTGAATTTTTGGCCTGGTTGTGAAGGTGCCTTCATTATTTTCTTCCATTTTTTGTCTACTTCTTCCTCATCACTACCAGTATCCCTTTTCCTCCTATAGATGGGCCGCATTTTTGTAGGCTGACATACTGGCCTTGTTTCAATTGGCATATCACTTTGTCCTTGCATATCCAAACTTAGCCTTAAATTTATCTTTTTGGTTGTCAAGGTGTCCAGTATCTCCTTGAAATTCTTCATTAAAAAATCAATTCTCTTGTGGTATGGAGTGAATTCCATCAATGGATCATACTTTGGATCCATTTCATGCACAATATCCAGTAGCTTATTATAAGCTATCCATTTTTCCTTGTTTAATTCTTGTCTATTTAAATCAAATTCATTCCTGATCAGATCCTCAAGGAAATTAAACTCATGTGCAAATTTGCCTCCTTTTGTTCTCTGTCTGAAAAGAGCAATGAAACCTTCAGGATCATGTTGTCACCTTGGACCAAATCTTAAATGGTAATCAACAAATAATTTGTCAAAATGTGTCCAGCCTCTCTTTGAAAATGTAAAGTTAGACACTACTGTATAATCAGGGAATAATGTTCCCTTCCCCTTTCTAGTTAGGTTATCTTCATGAATACACCCCATCTGCCACGTAACTTCTACAAACCCTAGTCTTGGTGGCACATTGTATGGCAGTATGTGAGGGGTTCCTTGAAATCCATATATTCTCAGGACAGTGCTGACTGGATATGGGATAATGTCATCCCAGTTATGTAAAACCCTCAATTCTAGTTTCCTCTCCTTGGGCCTAAGGAAATCATGCACTTCCTCAGGGATCCTAGGTACATTTATCATCAATCTAGCCCTCAATCTTGTAGTAGAACAATTATCAAATTGCACATAACTAGTGCTTTCCTTATTATAGGATAAATCTGCAGCCCATATCTGTACTGGCAATCCTTCTCCATTAACTGATTGTCTTAAGTTCATCTTCTCTTCAACAAAAAAATTAGCATTCCTAAACAAGAAAATATGCATCAACATGCAATACCAAAAGAATTGAGTACCAGTGTCACCATTCTGTAGCTTCGACAGTCCTTCATTTATCCTCTCCACCAAAAAAGAAGCAAAGTCATATGTTACAAAGAAGTTAGGGTGTTGCATTTGCACCCCCATGAACATGTATGCAATCGGCATTACTGCACCAGGGCTGAAACCCAAAATCTAACATAGTGAATAGAAAGTAGCTAAGAAAGGCTTTGCAAAACAATTCAATCTTAAGGGTCCCTGGTCACTAGGGCTGATGTGAAGTTGTGGACCCCCTGCCCTAACTAGATGAGGTGGAAATAGTTTAACCCTAAAAAGAGATTTCAATTTTGTATACTTCTACTTCATTTCTTCAAGATTAATAGAAACCAAGTCATCACTTGGCTCACTCAAATCAAAAGTCTATTGGATAACATCTTTGTTAATTTCTAATAGAACCCCTCCATCATTATCTCTGATTACCCGTGTGATAGGGTCATATTTTTGGGCCACTGCTCTAAGTAAGTCCACATCAGGGAACACATTTGGAACAACCAGCTTTCCCATGTTGTACATCCATCCATTTGAAAAAGGATGAGGAAAATTTCTCTGTCCATACCATAATATGAACATTTTTAAGCTTGTGAGTGGAACCCTAGCATCAGCAATGTTGGAATTATTACACACCAAACCCTCCCCTAGGATTTTCCCTCGCATCAACACCAAACCTTTCTTTCTGTCATTTGTTGATAATGGAAATTTATCTATGATATCATCATACAAGTTTCTTTTCAAATACTCAATGTGGCCAGAGTGCTATTTGGTTGGCACCATTTTAGACAAACTAGGGCCTCACTACAATGTTACACTTCAAGTGGCTATGACTAAGCAGAGATAGGAAATTACAGAGTAAAAATACCAAAATTCCTCACAATTTATGTTTAAACAATAGCCTTAATAAAATATTTTAATGAACTCAGTGACAAGCATAGCAGACCCCCCCTTCCCAAATTTAGGTGCAGAATGACTAGGAAACAGAGAAAATTAACTCAGATTTTTTTGCACAAACTCCAATTTCTGGCTGCAGTTGCTCACAATTTCACCTTTGGCTCTAAAACTATTTTCACAAAATACTTGGATGCTTTGTAATACAAATGAGACAATTAAATTTATTTTACGTCAATCAAATTCTACCAGTAGATGTCTCATCTGCCATTAAAGCTCACTCGCAGGCTGCACGAATGGCTCCAACCATAATTTGATACATATTTAAATTTGAGTCATTGATCCTTTAGTTTGATCAAATCATCGACGGCCATCTCTAAAACAAGCTGACATAATCACCAACACGGCAATAAAGGGGCCCATTATGTCATACGTCGTGAAGGAATGCCACATGGCAGTTTTTCGCGATATCACAATCCTTTGATTTACCATCGCAAGATGGTGGGCACCGTCGCTCTTTTTACCATAAATCATGCTCCTTCAAAAATGGTCACCATCCTTTCCTTTAACTGTCGAGCAGATTTTCCCTTAAAATAATAACATTTGCGTTGAAATAAAACATGTGCATCTTACAAGCGCATTACTAATCCTCCCCGTAATACATTTAAAACAGGTGAATGCTTTCTTCACTCCTTAGGCTTCATTGGATGAGACACGTGGCAGGCACCCGCGACATTGCAATCTTAAAACTCATAATCGTGGGATGGTAGGCACCGTCAATCTTGAAGAGATAGCTCATAAATGGTCACGCAGATTTCATCCTTTAGGAAGGGCACGTGGCACCTGCCCATGATATCACAATCCCTATAATCCCTTATTGCGGGATAACGGGCGTCATTGATCTCGTTCCTTTAACACAATCGCCAACCATGTCGTTAACCTTTGAGCAGCTTTTCCAGTGAGATTATAACATATCTATCGATTTAGAACATGTGCATCTCGAGAACACTTAGTAATCTGCCCCTTAATACATTTAAAGCCAGCTAGTGTTTCCTTTACTCTTTAGGCTTCATCGGATGAGACATGTGGCACCCGCCCGTGATTTTGCAATCAACCCAAGCACCATCGTGGAATGGCGGGGAACAACTTAGATCAAATGGTAGTTGGTTAGTGATAGCTCAAATTTGATCCCCCGGATAGGACACATGGCGCCCGCCTGTGATTTCGCAATCCTTCAATTCTTGATCATAGGATGGCAGGCACCGTTGATATCTACAGGAAATAGATCAACGATAGCACTAAATCAACCCTTGCAAAATAAAACATTCATTAAAAGGAGAAGTGGGCATTACTAGGCAGACGACAAATAAAAAAATTATATTTATAGAAGAAAAATAAAATAAATTTACAATTTGTTTTATAATTTCACTTTTAACTTTAAATGTATGTTCACTCATTAAGTTGTATTTTTTTTACAATCACATTTTTATTTTAGATGTTTGTTTATAAAATATAAAGATGCATTAACAATATATTAGAAATATTTTTCTTTATATATATAGCATTCATAACATTAAATTAACATAGAATAATTTCACAATATCACTTAACCATTCAAGAAAAAATTAATCATTACTATGCAACATTATTCTCACATCAAACTAACAAATAAACATTGAAAACAAATTTATCTTTTTATATTATAACATTCATAACTTAAACCTTTTATACACAATATCAAGTTAATTATAAAAAACACATAAAATTATTTATAAGCAACTTAAATCTTTTAACAATTTAATAAAATATAATTGAATATAATTAAGAAAAATTTAATAAGAATTATAGATAAATTTATGCAATATTGATTTACTTATCAAGAAAAAATCAATGATAAATTTACTTATTATAGATAAATTTACCTACCAATCTATTTTAACCATCAAGAAAAAATTAATCATTAGTGATTGCAACATTATTGGCACATCTTTTAAACTGACAAATAAACATTGAAAACACATTTATTTTTTATATTATAACATTCATAACTTAAACCTTTTTATACACTAACCCTAATTGAACCATAACCCTAACCCTAATACTAACCCTTGCCCCAATTGAACCCTAACACTAACCCCAAGCTCTATCATAGAACCTTCATCTTTACCCCCAACCCCTTGAACCCTAATCCTAATTGAATCATATACCTAATTTTAATTAAAGTCTAACCCTATTTGAACCTTAAACTTAATTGAACTCATGTTTAGGGTTAGGGTTCAATTAAGGTTAGGTTGAATTATGGTTATGATTAGGGTCAAAATTCAAATAGGATTATGGTTGGAGTTTAATTAAGGTTGCGATTCACTTAGGGTTAAGGTTCAATTAGTATTCAATTTGGGTTAGGGATCAATTGGGGTTATAATTCAATAAGGGTTTAATTAAGGTCAGGGTTAAGGTTAGTCTTAAATTAGGGCTAGGATTGGAGTTAGGGTTCAATTAAGGTAAGGGTTATTGTCTATTTTAGGGTTAGGGTTCAATTACAGCTCTCTATGGTTTTGATACAATTAGGGTTATGTTTCAACAATACCTAGGGTTATGATTATAGTTCAATTAGTGTTAGAGTTCGGGTTATAATACAAGTTCAATTAGGTTAGGGTCAAGGTTTAATTAGTGTTAGAGTTAGGGTTGCAATAATAAAATTTTCCATAATGATATGAAAAGGCATTCAATTGGATTCATATACAAATGCACAAATAAGAATTGGTAATTAAGAATTCTCTAGAACTAAAGTTATAACAAAAAATGCAATCCTTAGCTTAATCATTTGTTCTTGTTAGGGTTGGGATAAGAATTTAACGGGGCCGACCGAGACTTAGGAAATAAAACCCTACGGAGGAAATAAAGTATTAAAATCAAAGTTGGGTTTTAATTTTAATCTAGTGACGTAAGCCTAAGCCATTAACTCAAGTGGTCATGTCATCGACAGCTTAGCTAAAGCCTTTCATTAAATACTAACCGTGCAATGTGTAGGTTTTCTAGATTCGAAGATATGGGAGAATATCTCGATCATATCTCGCCAACTTGCAGACCTAAGGTGTCACCCTATTATTTGGTGTGAGGTCAGCAAAAGGAAGCTGTATGTCCTGTATGGAATGTGAGGCCCAATCTCCACTATTGAGCTCATAACCCGTGGTTTTAGATCGACAACCAAGATCAAAAGATAATGTAAATCTCTGATGTTCCCTACTAGCTCGCAGGAGGAAGATGAAGGTTGGTGAAGCATTAATGAATTATTCCTTGCTTGTGTAGTCAGGTCGATCTCAAACTATGTGAAGATGTTGTTGGAAATCATGAAGGGTGATCTTTGGATTCTCATCCAGCTCTAGTTAAACGGTTGACAGTACATACACCACCAAATTTCCATGTTTGCACATGCATATTTACTAAGCATTAATGAAGGTTGCCATTACCTCGCACAATAAATACAAGAGGAATGAACTGCTAATAGCGTCATTCTTGTAGGAGTTAAAGCGCTTTGTGGGCTGAGTCTAATCAAGTTTGAGTGCTTGTATGAGAAGATAAAATGAGTAAGTTAGTAAGGAGGTCTGTTCGTTTGAGCTCACAAAAGCTCGGTCCTACTATTCAGGAAGGTGCTTTGGTTGAGCAGCAACATCCTGAAATTGTAACCTTCTATTGCTTTGGTTGCAGTAGAAGGTTGCAATTCCAGGACATTCCTACTCAACTGGTACATGACAAAGGCAAGCAGTCGGCGTGCTCTATTACTAGTGTCGGTAGGAAAATAAGGTATGGGCATGGCTCCTCTAGATGCCAACACTCACCCATTGACCTTATGAGCAACACTTCTGATGATGTAACTGAGATCGACTTGGACTACTGTCGGTATTTAAGTTGCTTCAATCATGGTCTGCCCTCTAATGAGGAAATGATATATGTGGGCACATCAACTGTTAAAACCCCAAGCGGATGGACTAGAACCGTATTGAGCAAGGACAAGAAAGAAGAGGAGGCTGAGGGTCTACCGTATTGGGTAACAACTAGAAGCGGGTGTGTATAAGAAGTTGTGGTGTGCCTTTGTGGCAATTTGGTTGCTTGGTTTTTTTGCGTGGCCTAGAGACAAGGGGATTTTGATGACAATTTGTGTTCCCTATTCTTTTATAATTCCCTAGTTTGTGCACCACTATGTTTTGCAGATTCAACATGTGGGAAGTTTTGAAATGAAAGTCAAATGCAATGGAGATTTTCTTCAAATGAAAATTTGTGGTGAAATTACATTTGAGCCCGAAGCTTGTTGCTCCCTTGTCATATTAAAGGGAATTCAAGGCTCATTTATAGGGAGAGAACTGATGAAAGCTCTAGCTATGTTTTGAGTTGAATATATGGGTAGAAAGATATATGTCCTCTAATGAGGAAGTGATATTTGTGGTGCCATTGGCTGTTAAAACCCCAAGAGGACGGAATAGAATAGATAGCCTGTTTTGAGTTTTGGATGAATATATGCAAATTATCTTAAATTGTATGTAGATATGACTTATAAGCATGAATACACATATAATTCTAATATATTTTCTCTCCTTATGTGGATTTGAGTGAATTTTGAATGACATGTTAATGAAGTTGTCATTCTTCTTTTGAGAATTTGTTCAATTGTGTGTCTATGTTTTTGCTTTGATTCAAGAAAATTAATTAAATGCTTAAATGGAGTCATAAGTTTACAATTATTTACAAAGGATTTGATAAGTAGTAATATATCAAAGAATTGAGCTCCATAATGCAAGGTATTATATGAGTAGTCCATTCTATTAAATTTTGGGGTCATTTCTACTAACGGTAAATGGGTATGAAAATTTGACAACATGAAAACCATGAAAATAAAAGTGAAAATAAAAATTTAACATAATAAAAATGGCCAATCATGTGTCAAAAATGAAAAGAACCATTTGTTGTTACTCTAATATTTCAACCACATACTAAATTACCAAGTGCATTTTATAAATGTATCATGCAAGGAGCACAATATTGGGAATCAATGTGAATGATTCTCATCAAGAAATTAGACAGTCTTTGAGATTGAAGGACCCAAGCTCTTTGTAGGTTTTCAATGAAGATTTAATTAGCCACTAATAGGAACAATAAGAAAATAGATAAATGTGAAAATAAATCCTAATCTTTAAGAGTGTTGTGCTAAGAATTACATACACATCTCATAAATTTCAATAGAGACATGAGACACATTTATAGAAATAAAGGAAAGAAATAGCTATTTAGATAGTTATTAATCTACAAAAGATTAGGACCTACGTACTTCAAGAGATTAATAAAAATAAGTTTTTCTTTATAATTTTTAAATTTGATAATTTTGAAATTATCATAGATGTAAAGTAAAGATAAAATATTTTTCAACAAAACAAATAAAAATGACAAACAAATAATGTGATTAATCAAGAATAACATGATATTGCAAAAAATATAATAAATTTAAAAGAATATGCATAATTGTACATAAGCCATCAAAAGTCTAAATATACCTACTTTATAAAAAAATAAAAATCTTTAAAATGACTAAAAATTATTAAAACTTATTAAGCTCCATGAAAAAATACTACCTTCCATATAAAGAGTATACAACATGATACTTATAGAAAAAAAATTATGTAGGATACCAAAAAATTGTTAAAAAGATAAGATAAGATAAAATTATAAATGAAATTAATCATATTAATTTCATAGTTAAAAAGATAATTCTATGGATCTTTAAATATACATATATAATAATCTTTAAATCTTTATTTAAAAAATATATATTATATTTTATAAACTTATACATTAAATTTTTTAATATTTAAGTTATACTAAAATCTAAGATGTTCAATATTCATTATTATTTTTAAATTATAATATTGATTAAAGATATATAATTATATTTATAAGATTTAAATTCAATAATGAACTTAGAAAATATTAAATCAATCAAAATTGTTTCTATTATCCAAAATACTATATAAGTAAATTATAAACTATTATAATATAATATTTAAATTTTATGTTTCAAATGTTAAATAATTCTAATGTTAAATTTTTATAATTATAAACTTAACTTTGAATGATGTTATTAAGTTTTTTAATTAAAATTAGTTTTTCAAGCATATATTAACATACCTAGATATATTCACCAAAATCTATTACCTATTATTGATTATGTAATTTTGTATGTATAATATATTTTTTAAAAAATAAAAAATATATATTTAAAAAATTAAACCATATATTTTTTAAATTAGAAATATATTAGAAATATTTTGAATGTATTCAACTATCAAAATATGATTT
>VDFB02193533.1:0-43790 GCA_007258455.2 Sequoia sempervirens
GGGCGTTGCCTCTAGACCCCCATCAGATTTATTGGAATTGTCAAATTGCAATACAACCAACCATCATAGTACAGTTACAAGAGCAGTTGGCAGCTGACAAAACGAGAGTGGCAGCTCTCGAGGAGAAATTGGCAAAGAGGGATAGAGTATTGGGTCAATTGATAGAGAAGGATACCCAGGTGGCCGATGCACAACTTTCAGCACAGAAGGAGAATCAATTACAGGAAACGGGCGAGGAGTCGGCATTTTTTGTTTTCAGTCGTCTGGAAGAGGACTACTTTGTGGGGGGGGATGATGTAGACGGCCATGTTAATAAATAATTATATTGTGATCAACCGTACTAATTAAATAAATGTTGTAGTCGGTCGTAATGGGAATAGATAATAATAGTTTAAATAATACATGCACAGTTTAAAGTAAAAGTTGGATTCGTTGTCGGGCAGGTAGTTAGGAAGAGTTGCCAACGGTTGATATCTCAACCAACCTCGGCCATCTATATATGTATCGTGTCATTTGTAGTCGGGGGAACAATTGCTATGTATTGTTGAGATACTTCATGAAATCAATCAATCCATTGTGTTGTGCAATTACTCTTACAATTGTTATGTGATTCAAATGTGATTCATATTCTAGTACGTGCATTATGTTTGTGAATTATTCTCGTTTACTCCCATAGTACGTTGAACACTACCCAATGAGTAAACACAAGGTTCCTTCTAGGCAGTGGATAGTCTCAGTTGGCTCGATGTGATTTGTTGGTCTTTCAAGGGGACTTACACAATTGTTCAGCAGCGGACAACAGACAGCAAATTAAAGGGTTTCACGTGATTCGAATGATTTGGCAGGTAAGTGCAAGTTTCCTAACACTAACCAGAAATGAACTGAATTTAAAATAGTTGTAGGGATAAGAAGGTTCTAATCTACTCTAAGGCGTGGGACATGGCAATCAATTCTCGCAGACTTCAACCGAGCTTTGCTTTGCCTTGCTTCGGACAGCTTCCACAAAACCGGTGCAATCTTCAGAGGAGTAATCAAAGGTATTCAAATCATGATTCAGCATGAAGACACCATCACAACGACGCATGCCAATATATAAACCATAATCAAAGTTAAGTTCACAATGTCCCAGTTGACCACGCAAGGCGAACCCACCATCAGCGAGCCCGCTAGTGGTATGAATAAGCGAAGTTTTGTTCAAATTAAGCACCACGTTCCACAACTACTAACTACTTGCATGAAATGAAATCTACTTTACTTTAAGATACTTCAAAATTCTAAGTTAATTGGAAGGACGAAGAAGCCTCGCTAGCTACTCACAACAAAAGAAGAGATCATCATCAACGAAAACTCTTTTTATTAAGAGAGTGTTCACAACAACTTCTTACAAAGTATTCAAATGGAAGACTTTCCTTCCTTTTCAATCTAAACTAAACTATCAAACTATGCTACCTTCTATTCTATCAATCTCTCTCTATTCCTTCTCTGCTATTCTAATCTCTAATGAGATACAAATGAGGGGGGATGCCCCTTTTATAGTTGGCCCAGTCCGACGGATGGCTTAGATTCAATTACAATGAAGGGCTCCGATCGAGCCACATAAACCCTAACCCTAAAAACCGCCACCAAGAAGAGTGGAGTAATAAATGAGCAATTAATGTCCATCATCTTCTAGAAGATTCCTATCTAGAAACGTGTTCGCATTGTTCTTGTTCTTCTTCTCAACTACAAATTCGATGAGTCTGATCATCATGGCTTTTGTTTCTTGGACTGATATGGCAGGTATGTTCTCTATCTGACTTCAAGGCGGCAACCTCTTTCTCCCGCTTGACGATGATTTTCTTCTCAGCTGACATTCTCTAACTCTGAACTGCATGAGGATTATTTCTCCACCCCTGATCCTGAAGGATTTTCTTATCTTGGACTCGAGCATTTCTTCCACACCATCTACCTCTCTGAATTGAGTGCATATAAGGTCTTTGAGGAGAAATTCCAACACTTAGCCATTTCTTCCAACATGCAACTTTTCTTCTTTCGAGGTTGAAATGTAGTCTTGGAGTATTTGCAATTTTGCTCCACTTCAATTCCTCCCACTCTGGTTCCGACGTTCATCCTGCAAACAAAGGAAGAGCATTAAAACATTTTATAATATGAATCCATTTTACTCACCTGATATCCATGTTTTGATCTCCAATGTCCATCATTTTTCTCTAGCCTACTTTCGCTTTCTTCATAACTTTCAACATCTATGTGCTAGGGCGCATATCATTTTGATGTTTGTGTCTCCACCAATGCCTTGGGAAGATCTTTCATGTACTCTCCTCAAGAACCTTGAGGGTGTATTTGAGAGCTTGATGCTTGTGACTTAGACATTTTAGCCAACTTTCTTCAAGGGCGCATTTGGAGCCTTGTCATTTCATTTTCTTCGCCTTAGACAATTTTCAACTTCCTTCTCTATGATGGGCACGTTTAACTCAGACAAGTCTTTCTTAGAATTTTCATCTGTCCTGAAGGCGCGTTTAGAGGGTGTTGTTTGATTTCTCTCTACCCTAGAAAATTTTCCAAACAACATGATATCCCCTTTTTGCCTTAGCCAAATTTCCAACCCATTTGCCTTAGAAATAATTTATTTCCTCTAGAAAATTCATCAACCAGGCGCCCGAGTGAAATTTCCATCTTAAAGTCCTTGGTAAGGTGTGGAAAATTTTAAAATCCATTCCTTGTCGAAGATGTCCAGTACCCAGAAGAAAATTCCCTTTAGAAAGCATCAAATTCATGTGTATCACTGTGAAGGGGGACATTTAATTTTTGAATTTTGACCTTAGAAAAATATTTTGCCATCAAATTTATCTTCATTCTTTATTTCTGGGTGTATTTTCCTTGCTCTACCTTGACAATTTTCATCAACCTCATGAAGCTGGCATATTCTGACCCCTCCTTGCCAATTCATCCATGCCTCAATGAATTTTATCACCTCCTCTCAAGCTTAGGCGTATTTTCCTCTAGGGGTGGACTTTTGTGCCTTAGAAAAAATTTCGAATACAATCACCAGCATGGGCGCATTTGAGAGGTCTAGAAGGATCTTCAATTTTGAACACCTTAGCATTTTGCCTTAGATATTTTCCTCCCATTCATCACACTTAGCATTTTATTCATCACCATCTCTCTTCACTTTAGGCGCATTTTGCTTGTCAAGGAGGAATTAACCACACCTTAGCACATTTTTCCTAGAATCATCTTGAACTTCGGCGCATTTTGCATATTGAGGAGGAATTAACACTTAGCAAATGTCTTAGCTTCATCTTGGACTTGGGCGCATTTTGCATGCCTAGGAGGAATTAACCATGCCTTAGAATATTTCTTAACTTCACCTTGCACTTGGGCGCATTTGGAGACCCCTGCAGAAAGTTTCTAACACTTAACTTTTTTTCTTGATGCCTCTTGGGCTAGGGCGCATTTAGGGGGTCTAGGAGGAATTTTCATGCCATGGAATTTTCTCCATCACCATCTCTCCTTGAGGGCGCATTTGAGGGTAGGAGGAGGAATTCTCAAACTTAGAAAAAAAATTTATCACCTCTATTTCTCCTTGAGGGCGCATTTGAGGGGTCAAGCAGGAATATCCAACGCCTTGGTAAACTTTTCCTTCACACATGTTGGAGATGGGCGCATTTCATGACCCCAACAGGAATTTAACTCATTTTCCTCACCTCCCTTCATGACAGGGCACATTTAGGGGTATGACTAGGAATTAACAATGCCTTAGAAAGTTTCTTCCCATCTAGCTTATGGTATGGGCGCATTTGGACTAGGCAACAGGAATTTTAACATTTGAAACTTTTTCATCCTCCTGCCATTCTCATCTTCGGCGCATTTCACAGGGTGTGAAGGAATTTGTTCAAACTTAGACGTTTTTCTGGCTTGCTCGCTCTTATTTACTATATTTAGTAAGCCCTCTGATTTTCATACCCCTGAAGCTTGGATTGATTTGGAATTCGCGCCACAGGATCCTCATAAACTAGTTAAGCTGTTCATACTGCCATCTCATGCTGACTTGCTATTTATAGCATGTTTTTTGAGGTGATTTACTATTTATAGTAATTGCTTGATTTCAGGACTTCTGCAACTCCGTTCAACTTGAAATCTGACTGGTGTGATCCTCATGGGGTGACTGGCCTGTTCACACTGGCGCCTACTGCTGACCTGCTATTTATAGCCTATTTCTAGAGTGCCTTACTATAAATAGTAAGTGCTCAGATTGCCTTTAAATTTCACCAGTGGATAGCTTAAAAGATACTGATTGCAGTGGTATGCACCGGTTTTCAAAGATTCTGGCATTTGACCCCTCATTTTGGGTCCCGAAGCTAGAAACCCTAATCTGACTTGCATGTCGCTTAAACGATCTTCGTTTGACCCCGTTTATGTTGCGTGTTGCTTTTTTCATGATACTAAGGTGCTGGGGGGGGCTGCCAGAAAGGATCTGCCAAAAATAGTAAGTCCCCGAAAAAGTGACCAGCTCTATTTGCATGTCATATCACTGCGTAGCTCTTGAAAAACCCATAAGGAATAAACTAACATGCACTAAAAAGTCCTGCATGCAAACCCTAAAAATAGCCTCTGAAGACAGCTCTTGAAAAAGGTCCTTATCCTGGTTTGCATGTTACACCACTACGAAGCTTTCGAAAAACCCACAAAGAATGTCCAGACATGCGTAGAAAATTCCAACATGTAAACCCTAAAAATAGCCTCTGAAGGTTGAGTGTTGAAAGTCATCATCTCATCTTGCATGTTATATCATCGCGTAGGTCTCTGAAAACCCAGAAATATTCTCCAAACATGCATTGAAAAACTTCGCATGTAAACCCTAAAATCAATTCCTAAAGGTGGTACTTGCTAAAAATAGAAAGTTATCAGTTCTGGCTCAAATTTTGTAGACAAGCAGCTTGGCGTGTCCTGGATGCAATGAAATGATTAGAATTTCAAAAGTGCTGAGAAAATGTCCCAAATCATGTACTTACTAAAAATAGTAAGTTGTCAGAATTCAATGAAATTTTGTTGGAAGCTTGCTGCATGTATTGGCAAGCTCAAATTTCAATTTACTCACTCCATTTGACTTCAAACTGACCGGAAGAAAGCAAACCCTAACTCTCAGACTTAGCTAAAATTTCAAGTTTAAGCTCACAGACGGGCACATCCTCGGAAAGGCAGACAGCAGGAAGGGACAAAAAGAGAGAGAGAGAGACAAAACCAAAGCCAAAAGACGAGGAACGGAGCAAAAATTAGGGGGTCTCCATTTAAATGGGGTGATGTGTGAAAAGGTCACAACAAGAATCATTCTTGGTTGCGTATCCTAGTTTGGCATCCTCGGCATAGTATGACAAAGCTTATTGGGTCTGGTTGGAGGGATAAGGGTCAAAATTTCAGAATTAGTGGTGCTGCTAACTTCCTTTCCAGCCATTTGGTGGTCCCATTTGTGCATCAACAAATGGATTGGAAAGAAATTTTAAGTGTTGATTGGAGAGATGAATGGATGGTTACTCTTGGGAGTGATCTTTGGCCTAGACGAGGGCAGATTTTGAGACACGAGCTTGCTGATTTAGGGCAGACCAGCCACCTTACATGGGGAGTTACTCTCGTTTATGAGAGTTGGTTCATCATTTATTGCCAGACAGGTGGAAGATATCAGTTGGAGATTTATTGGGTGTGTTTCGCAGCCACTTACGAGATGACCGAGTGTGATAAGATGCTCATTTCACATATTCATACTTGGGAATTCCTATGGCACTGCTATTATTCCCTGTGCAAAGTGCATTGTACTTCGTTGATCCCAACCTTGAACAACAATGAATGTTGGTTCCTTCAAACCTTTCCTACTCTCTGAGTTCATCTTATGGAGGTTTGTGATGCAAATTTTGATAGTTTTCTCATAATATTGGTCCGGGAGAGCGAACCCCGACATGCTTTGGTTTATCATTTGGAGGTTGTTGGAGTGGGAACAGTAAGAGTTTTCAGAAGTCTCCATCGTTGTATCAGATTAATTCAGACGAGGCATAGTAGATTCATATGGAGCTATGGGGATGGTTTTGTTGAGTTCTTGCAAAGGATTGTTTTCCTCTTTGCAAGGAGATTTGGAGAAGTCACTTATGCAATTGTGGCTCTATCAAATACCATATGGAGATTTGCTGAGGAGTTTGATTTTGAGTTGGGTAGATTATTTTTTCTATTGCCCAGGTTTGAGATAGACCTTGGCATTGTTGGTATTGATTACTCAGAGTCTTTTGGGCATGAGATGTTGCACGGTATTGATTTCAGTCCTTCTAGTCTCTTCAACTTGAGTCCCATGAATGGTAAGATTTTGGGGCTACAAGGGAGGTTAGTGCAGTTTTGGCATGATGGTTTCACTTATGTGATCAGAGTGGTGGAGCATCGACATGGTGGGTCCTTCGTGAGACAGACATGGGACCTTGGGCTTCTACTCGTTTGGGTGTGGATCGGTTTAAATTTTAATGGAATTGTGGTGGTATTGCTTGAGGGCAAGCAATATTGGGAAGGGTGGACTGTAATGTCCCCATTTTTAGCACTGCACTCCCCAGTGACTATTGGCCTATTTCCAAACACCCATAGGCAAGTCAAAGGCAGAATTAGGGTTTCCTGTTGTTTGGAGGTCTCTTTTGTGGATTCAGGGGTTTGTATGTCGGAGTTTTGCAGTTTGGTTTATGGATTCCTTCTTGGTTTTCAAAGAGCTTCAAAGGGATGTGACATGCATTTCAATCAAGGGTTTCTATTTTTAGCAGTGTTCGGTCATGATGTTGCTATCTTCAGTTGCTCATAGTATTCTTCTATGGGTCTTCAGTTCGCTTAGTTTGGGTGTTTGGCACATACTTACTATTTATAGCAGTGTTATTTATAGTAAGTCATCTTTGGGGGAGTTGGTCCTAGGCCATTGTACTCGCAGCAGTATTGTTACTTAGTTTATTTTCGGAGAGCCTAAGGTCGCAATATTGGTTATTTGTTTAATTCGACCACTTAAGTTATTTAATAAAGTTACATTATAAACTTAAGTTGAGGGGTAAAAGTGGTCATTCGAAAAGTACCTTGAGCCTAGTCAAACGACTTGAAGTTGTTTTTAAAAGCTTTATTAATATTTTAATGTCTCCATGAAGTGGACGCCTACAGGAGAGAAGAAAAGACATTTTTAAATGTTAAATATTTCAAAAAGGAGATGGGCGTGGGTTTTAGGAGAAATAGGAGAAAAGTTTGAAGTCCATCGCCCTAACTCTTTATATTCTGATTTTGGCTCTCATTTTGACATCTTGGCTTTGACAACATAATAGAATGTTGTTGGATTTCTTCCATATTGCTTGGGCTGTGAACTGAGGACGAAAACCCTCTTCGCTTGGGCTGGTTTCGGTGGTGAAATATCCTCCCTAATCAGATAGAGAGTAATTCTACAACAGGGATCATACAATGCTTTCAAGAGTTCGATTTGGTGAAAGATATGATAAAGATTTTTCATTACTTTTAGGTGTTTTGGTGTGCTTTCGACTGCTTTCATTTTTGGTGTGTTTTTTGAAGTTTTTGGTGTGATTTTCTTCTACTTTTGGGCGCTTCATTTTGGTACCTCAGACCTGGTTTGTTGTTCATATCTCTTTGAGGGTTTGGAGTTTGCAAATGGGTATTGTCTTAATGGAAACCTCTCTCAATGGTGACCCTTTTGAGAACTAGTTCATATTTTTTGGTGAAGAAATCAATTTTTAAAGCTAGGTCAACCTAGCTCAGCCAGCGCCATGTTCAGGAGTCATCAAGTGTTTTTTCGGCTGCTTTGAGGAAGGGTTTCTACAGTCAAAAGAGCCTGTTTTAAGAGACGTCTCAATCTGGTTGGGCAGCAAGTTTACTTCCTTCATTTCAGTGCTGGTCCTTGCCCTTTGAAGGATTCATGTAATGTTGACAAGAAGTTGCAAATAGGTCTGAACTTGTTATGTAATTTTCTGCTATTTGACTTTGTAAAAATCAGAACTTATGATATTGAAATGTGAACATTTATGAAGGAAAAAAACATCTCTTCTATGCAAGTTATTTTGTTATTTTTCTTTGCAATCTTTATGTACATCTTGGCATGCATCAAACTCAATGACATGAAAAAACCACAAACAAGCGACTCAGAAAACACTGAAACAACAGTTGGAAAAAACAAAAAAAAAATATCAAGGGTGTATGCTACAGCATGCAGCCGTAAAGAGGACATGTTCAAAAGTTCACTTCAGCGGTATGAGAACAAGGACAAAGGAGATTCACCTATTCAAACTACAAATGAAGAGCACATGAAGATTGAAGAAAATACCGCCATGGAGATTGTCAAACCAGCCATGTTAGATCAGCTACATGAAGGTATGCGTTCTTGTGATGTTTCATTAACTGAGCCTAGCATTGCTTCATCACCTTTACATCATTTTGGCAAGGAATCAAATTACGGTTTGGGTGTCCTTAAATTGGATGTTGCCCATACATATGTGAGCAATTCAAAAATTTGAGTATGGTAACAAAGTGAATTGATAAGATTGATTTGACATTGCAGATTTGAAGGTTCCTTTGGTATTAACGGTGGTTTAGTTGTGCATAATTTGTTGTGGACTTATTATTATCACTTCCATTCAAAATGGGGACCCCTAAATTTTGCTCCATTCTGGTCTTTTGGCTTTGGTTTTTCTCTCTCTCTCTCTCTCTTTCCGTCTCTATTCTGGTGTCTGCCTTTCGAGGGATGTCTCCGCCGTTGAGTTTAAACATGAATTTGGCCAAGTCTGAAAATTAGGGTTTGTACTTTCCTGGTCAGTTCAAGGTCAAACGAAGTGAATAAGTTGAAAATAGAGATTGACATTGATGTCGGTATGCTTCCAACAGGCTTCCACTGAAATTCTACCTGATTCTCACAACTTACTTCATTTTAGTAAGCGGCCAGAATTCGTGGTATCTCACAAGATTCTCTAAGTTTTGATCATTAAGACAAAGATTCGTGAGCACATCGAAGCATCAAAAATTTGAGCTGAAACGATGACTTCTATTTCTTGGCGCTTTAGCTCCGCGAGTAAATTGCGGCTTGATGACTTTTCACGATAGTCCGGAGATTCCTTCCGGCTTTTGAGACCTTCGCTACGCAAGATAAATACGTTCAGATGACAACTTTCGAGTTCAACCTTCGTGAGCGGCTTTAGCTTTGCCTGGCTTTGTCCGTATTCCTTATGGTTTTTCGAGCTTCGCAGCGATTTTACGCAAACCGAGATGGTCACTCATTTAGGAAGCCGCATTATTTTGTGTGCATCCCTACATTCCAAAGACTCTCGCTTAATCAATGAGCTGATCGCGAATGCAGCAAAAATGAGAACAAAAACCGTAGATCATTTGATATGCATGCGTAATCAAATTAGGGTTTCCAGCTCGTGGCCCAAAAAGAGGGTAAAAGAATTTTCAAAACCGCGGTGTATACCAACGCTACCCGCCATTCTTTCCAAGCTATCTCCGTAAAATTTGAAGATTAAACCTGGAGCACTTCTAAATAATGAGTAGTAAGTCATTTTAAAACAAGCCAAAAATAGCAACCGGCCATACCATGTCACAGGGCAAAAGTCACGGTATGGCGACTACTCGGAAATCAAATCAATGAGCTGTGGAGTAGTATCGGGCTGTGCGCCATTTGCAAATAGTAAAACCACCTTCGTAAATGGCTAAAAATAGCAGCTAACCCGGGGAAATAGCAATGCTGTGTCGACAGTCGCATATCCCGTTGTCAAAAACCGCCAATAACCCGACCTCTTCCGGGTGAGAATTAAAGGCTTACTATTTATAGCAGGGCATGGATAAGCTGGCAAAAGAAGGTAAAAATGTCTAAGTCTGAGTTTCATCCTGCAGACACCTCCAAATGCGCCATGCTTGCCTTCAAGGTGATGGAAAATATTCTATGAAATGAGTTCATCCTCCTGCCACCTCCAAATGCGCCCAAGTTGGTGGAGTAGAAGCATAAAAAAATTCTAAGGCAAGCTTCATCCTGCTTCCTAGGCAAAATGCGCCCAACATACCTTGATGCCATGGAATAAAATCTAGGTGTTAGCTTCATCCTGCTCATGCCTCTAAATGCGCCCTCACATGCAAGCAAAATGCTAAAAAAAATTTCTAAGTATAAAACTCGTCCACCTCCTTATGGCAAAATGCGCCCATGCAACAAGAAAGTCAAAGAGGTCAAAACGTTTCATCCTCCTGCCTAGCTAAAATGCACCCACCTTGAGAGTTTGATGAGAAAAAGATTCCAAGGCATGAACTCATCCTCCACCACCCTCCATTTGCGCCCATCCTTCATGCATGTGAAAATGCGCCCAAATGGGGCCATGTGAGGACAAAAATAAGGAAGTCAAAGGGTCACATGCTAGGCGTTGGAAATTTAAAATCCCTCTCACCCTCTTATATGCGCCCATCCTCCTCCTAGGCTCAAATGCGCCCAAAAGAGGCCATGTGAAGACAAAAGAAGGAAGTCAAAGGGTCACTTGTTGGAGGCGTTACAAGTTTCATCCTTCTTGCATGCCAAAATGTGCCCAAGGTGTTGAGGTTGAAGTGAAATATGCTAGGCGTGTTTAATATCCCCCTTCAAGTGTATAATATGTGAGGCGTTGGGAATATTAAGGTGGCGAAAGTGAAATATGCTAGGCGTGTTGAATATTCCTCATGAAGTGTGATCTGCGCCTAGGGTGTGTGAGGTGGTAAATAATATGTTGGGCGTTGGAATTCTTAAGCCTATGGAGAATAAAAAAAAAACAAAATGCAAGGTGGTAAATAAAATAAAGAATGTGCCAGTCGTTGGGATTAAATATCCTCCATGGCATGTGCCTTCAGGAAAATTTTCTAAGTGAAATTGATAAAATTTCCACCACTGGCGAACGAATGAAGTTGAATAAAATTTTCTAAGGCAAAATTTTCAAAGTGATTCAAAAATTTTCTAAGGCAAAATATTTTCTTCCTCGAGAAAATACGCCTAGCCTTGAAGGTGGTAGAATTTTCTTGAAGCCCGAATGAATTGCCAGTGATAAAGTCAGAAGATATTGACATTGCGGGACGAATTAAAATTTTCGAGTCAGAGCAACAAGATGTTCACAGATGTGAAGAACGGGATTAAAATTGATTGAATAATGTTTTTCTAAGATTCAAAATTTTAAAATTTAAATGAACCCGTTCGTTGCGTACCCATGGATTCATCGCGCTTTGGAGAAAATTTTCTTATGGGTACTAATGATCTTCGATGAGAAATGGATTTCCCTGTCTTCCGCACTTCGCCGAGGCCTTCAACATGAAGAATTTAATTGGTGCTCGAATTATGAATTTTCTTAAGGGAAAATTTTTAAATTTTCTAAGGCAAATTTGAATAAAATGGTTTTTGAAAGGAAAATGCTTCGACGATGAATTTAAAGTGAATTGACTAGATATTTTTGATTGAGTTCTTCACAAATGAATTTCCTAGAGCGTCAGAGGTGATTCAAATTTGAAATTTGCAAGACAGAACTTCGGCTGGTGAATTAAAATTGATTAAAAGATGAATTTAAATTAAAACATTTTCGAAAGAGAATTAAAATGTGACAGTCAAAGTTGAACTTCTAGAAGAATAAGATTCTTGACGTCGAAAGACAAGTGTCAAAAATACCAGAGGGGGAAATTCGAATAAAGTAGTGGAGATTTAATACACTGGCTAAACTTAGCCTCCTTCCGGAATTCGATTTTCCTATAAGAATTAAGAAGTTTTTCATTTCTTTTCACAGCTTAAGGAAAATCGAATTTGCTCCGAGTCTGATGTTGAAGTGTTGCTGAAGTTCGAAATTTGTTGAAGTAAGTTGTTGAAGCTGCAGTGCAAGGAAGTGCAAGATTTTGTTCTAAAGGATTTGAAGTTGCCAGTGCAAGTGGGAAAATCGATTTGAGAAGAGGAGTTTGCTGAAGCTAAGTGTTACTAAGGAAGTGCGCACTTGCTGATTTGCTGATTGAAGAAATGCGAATTTACAAGAGTGAAGTTACTAAAATCTGCAGTTGCTGAGTGTGAAGTGAAGTTGTTGAAGCTTGCTTAGAAATTTGTTTCTAAGTGATTGATAATTCAAAGTCTGTTGGAGAAGAAGTTGAGGTTTGCAAATGAGAAATAATATTGCAACTTCTTGAAGTCGACTGGCAGCCCTGCAAAGTACTTTATTTATTTTTCTAAGTTAATTTCTGATGGATGTTTATTGTTTTGCAGATGGCTGAAGCAAGGACAATTGGCAAGGACAACAATGGTGCATCCAAGCAAGTTGTTATCAAGAAGCTGAGCAAGTCTTTCTTGCCGGAGTCAAAGTTTACTTCGAAGTTAGGCAAGCTGGCGGATACAAACTTGGGCTCCGCAAACTTAGAGACTTTCAAGAACAGAATGCTGGGGATTGGTAATCACCAACCTTCGAACACTTCACACAACATTGTTCGAACTGGGTTATATGCAGTTGTTGGTTTTCCACCAGCCATTCAGTGTTCGGAGCTAATGATGGAGTGCGCCAACTGCTATGAGAAAGATCACAGGTCAATCATGTCACCAGATGGTCAAGTGCTCGCCAACCTCACTCCTGTTGCCATTGGTGAAGCTTTTGGAATCCCAGTGCATAGGAACATGATTTACAAATCGAGGGAGCAAGCTGAGTGAATGTATGCTTCTGCATTCGAGAGATGTACAGAAACGATCAATACTCACTGGATGAGCAACCCCAAGCCTTCTCGTCCGAAGCTGCCGAGACAAATCATAGTAGATGACTTGAAGCAGGAGTATTGTGATCTTATCATGATGCTGAGTCGAGTTGGAGGCTGCCCACAGTCGTTTATTTTTGAGCCATGGATGTTCTATTACATCAACCTCGTGCTGGAAGGAAAGGAGTACGTCAACTAGGCTGAAATGATTAGTGACAATTTGCACGAGCAGCTCCTGAGCCTGAGAAGAATGAAAACATTCTATATGGGCTCTTA
The DNA here is from genome assembly GCA_007258455.2 of Sequoia sempervirens. Taxonomy (NCBI): domain Eukaryota; kingdom Viridiplantae; phylum Streptophyta; class Pinopsida; order Cupressales; family Cupressaceae; genus Sequoia; species Sequoia sempervirens. The sequence goes on from VDFB02193533.1 coordinate 13,006, forward strand.
CATCATTTACATGCTGGCCCGTATGACGAAATATAGAGGAATTTCATATAAGGAGCCTGTTGGCTGTGGTTCTCATCAGTTTAAAATTCATAAGGCTTGTCCGCAGTTGCATTTGACAAGTACTACTCATTACAAGCGTGTCAATGACACCTTCACCATGCACATCACGAGATTGCTTCAGAAGCGGATGCATCACAGAATCTCGAGAGAAGCCCAAGAATTGATTGAGAAGTATGGGTGTTGGTTTATACAATTTCCAAAGCTTTCTTACATAAGGCTGCAAGGATTTTCGTCATATCCATATAGACTGCCTAAGTACCCAACCAATAGAATATTGATGTTAAAGATATCTAGGCAATTGGTTGCCTACAATAAGATTCAAAAGAAAAAGAAGAAGGGAGGTGTTGACTTCCCAATTGTCATGGGCAATTCCGATGAAGTGTGTCCTTCATTATAGGCAGCTAGAGAAGCCGAGAGCGAGCTTCAGTTTTATCACTTTTCATATCACACCAGCCGACAGCACTATGATCCGCATAACAACATCAAATAGGTACTGTCAGAGGAATTTAAACATAAAGCAAATATTGAGGATTATTGGGCTGATACATCGGACAAGGCTGAAGTCAGGAAAAGAATGTTCTCTCGGTTGCCAATACACATGATCAGGGAGTGTGAAGTCATTCTGATACCAGACCAGGTAAATGAGGACATGGACGTTGTCCATCCAGATTATGAAGCAGTGAGAGATACTCCACTTCCACTCCCGGATTGGTCAGAACCAGAGGTTGCTGACTTGGACACACTTTCCATTCCAGTCTTGACATTTACCAGAGCATGGGTTGACAGGCGTGTGAGTAGATTGAAGAGTAGGTCGATTGCATTGACTTACAATTTGATGGGAGATCACAGGACGCCCACCACCAGCAGGAAGAAACAAATCACACGAGGTCCGGAATCTAGAAGGAAGAAGTCTGTTCAACCGAAACCTCCAAGAGTTGTAGTCGAATCACCCACGCCATTGGAGACACGTTCTCCAAGCATACAGGAAGGTTCTTTATTTGCTGATCAAAGAAATGCATTGAATCAGGTGCAAGCGGTACAGGAAAATAATCAGCCACCACGGAGAGAGTCAGTTGGCCAGAGCGTCAATGCACCTACTAGAGATGATCAGCAAGATGATGAGGGGACTGCTACTGACCATCAGTTTCAGCAGGAGTTAGAGGCGGCTTTAAACAATGATGATATAGTTTCAGGAGATACTCAGCCACTTGAGGCCGATGAGCCTCACCAGAATGATGTAGAGGTTAAACAAGTCCGTGAAGTAGAAGCACAAGAACAGCAGCCATTTGATACACAGTATACAGTACCTGATTGGCTCAGAGATAGGATGAGAAGAAGCCCCAGTGAAGAGATTGATCTAGCAGTTGAAATGGAAGAGTTTTTGAACAGGATCAGCGCACCTCCACAGAAGAAGAGAGCACGAAATTTTTCAAAGATATCAACTGATGACGATGGTTCCCGCACCCTTCACATGGCAGTGCCACAGGTTGATTGTGACCGAGATGAAGCAGTACCCGAAAATTATGCGGTCACAACTCTGGAGTTAGGATGCCCCACAGGTGCACAGATTGTAGAGGAATGCGATAACTCCTATCATGCCCTCAAGGATAGATTATTTAAAAAGGAAGGAAAGTACAAGAAGTTGAAAAGAGAGCATAGGGCTTTGATAGGATATATGCAGTAGTTGTCTCGTCCTCGTGGGCAGGAGATTCTAGCGATAGAGCTTCCAGCTAACATACCTAGAGAGTCAATCAGTGGCTTGTTGGAGTTAGGGAAGATGGCACAGGAGGCAGATAAGTGGGTCACGGGAGTTCGTGTTGAGACAGAAAAATTTATGGAAGACCTTGCTCTTGCTTTTCAGCAAGGTTCTAGTATTTTGGCACGGATGGAGGCAGTTGATCAGGCCTTGGGTGATGCTTCAGTTTATTAGAGCAAAGTTATTCAGCGTCTTGAGGCATTGAGACATGTTCCTTTGCGGTTACTGATTGATGGAGGGGTCATTCAGGAGAATGACAGGTATGACTTTTCTAGATGGTATTCTTCAGCAATCACGGGACGTGGTTTCTTCGACGCAGCACAGTCGGATTCAACTAGAGTACGGAAGGCTATGGCCAATATCATTGATGGAGTCCAAAATACTTTCGAGGCTATATTTTCTAGGCGGTTGAATCCAGATGAGGTGATTGTTGATAATTTGAGGGGTAGGCTGGTGCCTTTCTTTTCAGAGGTGAAGACCTTCGTACAAGATGACTTTGAGAACACTTCCACTTTCTCCAGCTTGCTTCAGAGCACGCAGGATTCCTTAGTTGCTTGGAGAAAATATTGTACACGGCATGAGCAGTCAGTCACGGTGTTAGAGTTCCAGCTCAATTGCATTCCACCCATTTCAGTTCAGGAGGTTGAGGCTGTACTTGCTAGATTCATTGAGTTTGCAGCCAGAGAGAAGGAGAATGGGAATGCACTACTGGACGATGATCTTCTAGAAGACTGATTGTGGGCATTAATTGCCTTTACTATTTTGGGAGTGAGTGGGAATCTTTGATTCATTTAATGTACCACTCCCCATTCTGGCAGTTTTTAGGGCTAGGGCTGAGGTGGCTTAATCTTAGCCATTCTTCTTGATTGTAACCCTAGCCGTCCTTTGGACTGAGCTATCTATAAAAGGGGGAGTCCCCCTCATTTGTAATTCATTAGAATTAGAATCAGAACTAGAGATTGGAGATCAGACTAGAGAGTAGAGCAGAGTAGACATTTTGCTTGATAGTTTAGCATAGTTTGGAGGAGGAGGAAAGTTTTCCTTTGAAAACTTTTGTAAGAGATTGTTGTGTAACACTTTCATAATAAGAGATCTTTATATTGATGGTGAAATCCGTCTTCATTGTGTTTAGCTAGCAAGGTTTCTTCGTCCCTTCAATTCCAAGTAGCGTAAGATAGCATAAAGTAGTTTAAGAAGTAGCATTTTCATTTCATGCAAGTAGATAGTAGTTGTGGATGTGTGGCATTGATCAAGGCAGCTTCGTTTCATTCCATACCACTAGCAGCTTGCTCACGGTAAGTTTGCCTTGCGTGGTCTACTGGAGAATTTCATAAGCTTAACTTCAGTTGTAGCTCATGCCTTGGTATGCGTCATTTTGACGGTATCTTGATGTTGGGTTGTGACTTGAAAATTACTCGCTATCCCTTTGAAGATTGCACCTACTTTGTGTAAGCTGTCCAGCGTGAGGCGAAACAGAGTTTGGTTGAAGCTGTTAAGATTGATCCCACGTCCCACCTTAGAATAGAATCTAGAACCTTCTCATCCTTACACTCATTTACTTTCCGTTCATCTTTGGTTAGTTTTAGAGAACGTACTTATTGCTAAATCATCTGCATTGCACAAATCCCTTCCAATCATCCATTAACTGTTAACTGCAAGTATCCTGAACAATTGTGTAAGTCCCCTCGTGAAAACAGAAATTCACATCAAACCAACTGAGGGTATTCCAAGTATTTCGGAACCTTGGAGTTGAATGTGCGAACTTCCTCGCAATCTTAGCGCACGGAATACTTTGATCAAGAGAGAATTGAGTAGCCTTCGGACAACTTTGTTCTGCTGATTGGTGCGGTCATAAAAATCACATCAACAATACTCTTTCTAGATCAGCCATTGAGGAAGATCATGATGTAGAAGACTCTACTCATTATTTTGATGAGATCCTTTGATGAAGCATGATGATGACCTAGTTTTTACACATGGATGTATTGAAGAAGAGGCCATGAAGTAAGCCGATTTGAAGGAGCATGATCATGAAGAACAAACAAAAACCTTGCATGGAAATGTTGGATCTCATAATTCACATCCTTTGGAAGCTCAACTAAGGGATCATGCAAATTTTTAAGTAGGTATATCTCTTGATGACTTGCACAAACTCAAGGAGGCTTTGGTGGTAGTAAAGTCAAACTACCTACACTTACTTGCTGATAGAGATCATTTCCTCACACTTGGTCAAATATACTCAGATGGTTCGAGAAGAGAAGAAGATGAGGTGGACAAGCTCACCCTTGAGCTTGAGGATGCAGTGGATTATTTGACGAGAACTCAGAGGGATCTCCAAGAATCGAAAGAGCATGAGGATAAGCTTTGTTGGAAGATGACACAAAATGGAATCATGGAGGAAGGACTTGAAGGGTTCTATAATGAAGACATGAAGTTAGAAGAGACATATACATGAAGGTTCGATCTCCAGCCATGTGACAGAAGTTATAGCACATGATACACTTGATTTTTCATTGGAGACATCCCTTGGACAAGCACTAATGAATGAGCACCCATTCATGGGAGAAGAAGAGGTAAGGACTAATGTTTTGATGTGTAACAGCAGTCCCCTACCTTCACAATATCATGACATGGCAGCCAAAGGGATAGAGGTTCGATTCAGATTGGAGGCAAGCGATTTTCAGTTAGAACCACTTTTTGGAAAAACACTTGTCGGAGAACATGAGGACAAGGAAGAGGATGCAACTAAAGAGCGAGAGGATAACATGATAAGATTTGACAGCAGGTCTGACTTTCTGATTCATGACAGCAATCCTATCCCTTCATTCATAACAGCCACTTCACATGAAGAGAATAAGGGTGAAGAATCTTCCAAGATTGGCACTTGTGATTAGGGTATGGAACATAAGGAAGATATGGAAGATTCAAACCACAAGAAGTCTGAATTTGTTCACCCTACCTCAGAGCATGTCAAGAGAACTCAAGTAATGTGTGATGGTTGGCTAAAAAGAGAAAAGGATACTAAGATGTTGGCTGCCCAAGCAAAACAGCACTTGCAAGAGGTCAAGGAACGTTGTAACCAGCTAGATCAAGCAAATAGGCAAAGGGAGTCACACCTTAGATCTTTATTTCTTCCAAGGGAAGAATGCATGATGGTGGGGCAAGCAAAGGAGAAGTCCCTTGAGGAGAGGAAGCAAGAAGGGGATGCAGATTTGAATGAAGACACTATGGAAGGGCATGATAGCTATTTTGATTTTCTGATTTGGAACAGCAGTCTTTGGGTTTTGAAGAATCTTGAGTTGGTAGCTCCTACTCATGAGGATGATAGTTAGAAGTCTTCTTCTATTGTTGGCACTCATTTGGGAGACAAACATGAGGTTTTATTTGTGTGTCCAAGCCACAAGAGGACCAAGTTAGTACAGCATGTCATGGCAGAGGCAAAGAAGATTCAAAGCATGTGGCATATGAGGAATGACCCTTGTATGGTGGCCAAGCAAGTGGAGCAACCAGGTTTGAGATATGGTTCAGAAATTCTTGATTATTTACATAGCTTGCTTCATGAGGGTGTAGTGTCACCTCTTTTCGAGAGCCATTTGAGGGCTCACAACATACACTTGGATGGCATGATGGAGCACACACTTAGTGGATCAGCCACTAGTATTATGCCTTCATATGTAGATAGAGATATGGGTGATATAGATCTGGGTTGGCTTTTGATCAATCATGGAGCACTTGAAGAGTTTGTTTGTGATGAGTCTCATCATGTTGATGACTCTTTGGTAGAGTATGTAGCTGCTCTATTTCAGAGATTTCTGATGCATGCCATGGAGACACTTGCATTTGTTGGGCATACTTTGGAGGTATTGCTATAATATTTGGTTTAGAGTTACTAATGCTTGTGTTCCAGCTGGACTATGTCATAGGGATTGGAAGAAAGCGTGAACATATTGGCATTCCTGTCCTAGTTCAAGAGGATCTACTCCATACTTTGCTAGGAGATGGCTGTTCTACTTTATGGTGCATGGATTTCCTACAAAGTTCTTGGAGGACAACAGTTGTTCGGGAGTTTAGAGGAGAGTTGGATTATCTTCTCCTCCTTGAAGAGTGGCATAAGGATGAAACTCTATCATCCTACGTCATTGGAGATACTACTTTCTCCTGTTAGTTTTAGGATCAGAAGTTAGATAAGCAGATTTTAATTCAATTTCAAACAAATAGACACAGCATATACCCTGGGAAAACCCTCCACTTGAGGGAGAAAAACCCAGCAACAATATATCACTTATATATTGAATATGAATCAATAATGATCTTTACAATGAGGCCGATTATAAGGCCAAACAACAGCACCAACTCAATGCAATATCTTGATTATAATATCGCCCTTCAAGAAGACAATAATTCGGCCTCCTTGAAACTTCGATATGCTCTTGAATGATTCGCACTTGAGTGAACTCAAACTGTGGAAGAATGCAGAATGAATGTATGAATATATCTCTCCAAATGACCAACTCTAATATATACAAGAGGGAGAGAGAGGTCGCATCCTTTCAAGAGGATGAAGTCGACCTCAAATAAAAGATCATAACTCCTCAAGGGTGACGAATAAGAAGTCGGCCTCAACAATAATTATTTAAAAATAATAATTATATTATTATTTTGTTCTCAAGTGAAGGGGGTGTTGTGTTCAAAACAATATTGGTCCATTTCTTAGATAATTATTCAGGAAGTGCTTTAGAATCCGAGGTTGTTCTTTCAAGTCTTATCATTTGGTTAGGTTCTGTACTTGACTCGGAAGGGAATCATCCATTGTGTCTTGACACCAAGTCTCATGATTGCTATATTTTACACACATGGTTAATTGCTCTAAGTCATTGAGGTTTCTTGGGAAAAGTCTTGGCGGGTGAAAATCTTACATCTTGCTTCAGCGCCACTGCAATTCTCAAACCCATTGGAGGCTTCATTGCCTGCCAGCCAATCAAGGAATTGACGGAGAAATCAAAAGAGAAGAGAAGAGAAAACGTGCTTAAAAGAAATATCTGAAAAGAAAATAAACAATGAAAAGTGAAAGGAAAATATTGAAATATTGGTTTTGGGAACATGCGAGTAACTCCACCGAGGCTATGGACGCCTGGCTGGCAGTGGAGCAATATTCGTGAGAATTGTAGCGATAACCTCGTCGGGGCTATGGACGCCTGACTGGCAGCGAGGCAATGTCCAGGATACTTTTGAAGTTCAGATATTTATTTAACTTGCTGGGACAGATTCTGGGAGCTTCAGTGGTCTTTTGAGCTGAAACGAACGCATATGCACACACTTGTAATCAGGAGATGAGGTACCTTGATCCAATTTAGGATTCCTCTTCCCTTTTAAGTATGTCCCCCAGTCAATTGATGGCTTGGAAAGCATTATCCAAAGGTTCTGAGTATGGAATGGGTTTTGTCTTTGAAATGTTCAGGAACATTTATTCGGGTTGGGGCTAATGTTGTGACGTTTTTCACACATCGCCCCATTGCAAATGGGGACCCCCTAATTTTGGCTTTGCTGTTCGGTCATTTTGTTGTTGTCTCTCTTTTCTGCTGTCTGCCTTCCTGGGGACGTTCCCGTCTTTGAGTTTAAACTTGAATTTTGGCCAAGTCTGAAAATTAGGGTTTTGAGCCTTTCCAACCAATTTGAGGTCGAATAGGGTGAGTAAATTGAAAATTGAGCTTAACATTGTTGTCAGCATGTTTCCAGCAGGCTTTCAGCAAAATTTCAACAGATTCCGAGGTACTTACTATTTTTAGTAAGTGTGAGATTACAGGCATTCGTCAACATTTTCGAGATTCCGACAGTTACACCACATTCAGAGTATATTAGACTACTTGCATGCCAAATTTGAGCAAAAACGGATAACTTACTATTTTTAGCAGTCCGGCTTCCGGCACAAATTTCAGGGTCCAGATGCAGAGATTTTCTTTGCATGTCTGGATATTCCTTCTGGGTTTTTCGAGACCTTCGCGACGATGTAACATGCAAGCCGAGACAACCACTTTCAGGATTTAGCCAGGGCTATTTTAGGGATTTGCATGTTGGGGTTTCTTTTTTGCGTAGCCGGTGATTCACGATGGAGTTTTCAAAGGCCCAGCGATGGTGTGACATGGCGGATTCTCACTTTCGATAGGAACTTGCTATTTTGCGAGATTGATATTCGTGATCGCCTCAATGATTGAGGATCGAAATTTGTCCTTGAGTGCATAAAGCGAGCAAGCGGAGATCTTTTGATGCATACCTTGATGCAATTTAGGAGTTTCGGCAGACCTAAAATAGGCATCAAAAGTCAAAATCTTGAAAACCGATATAAACTACATCGCGTCGAAGCGTCCTTTAAGGCTATCTGTGGTGAAATTCCCGAGTCAAAGCGAATACTTACTATTTATAAAGTAGAGTCAAATTGGAAACATGCTAAAATGGTAAATCAATTTTGCATCGCGTCGATTAACCGACCAAGTCGCGTGGTGAGGGCGCCTCATCCAAATTTCACGTCGATCGGAGCTTGGGAGCTATCAGAAACATGAGCTTACTATTTATAGTAAGCCACCTTCAGAAACAGGCTATAAATAGCAGGGTGACTAAAAGTGGCAGTGTCGACAGGTGGATAAAGTTGTAAGGATGCTATGTTTAAAATTTCAGGCCATTCCGAGCTTCAGAAGTCCAAATTCAGAGAACTTACTATAAATAGCAGGGCACGATACTGGCGAAGGATGATGAAAATTTGTCTAAGTCTGGAGTTTCGTCCAGCAGGCCTGGCAAAATGCGCCCAGATTGATGAAGAGGCATAAAATTTCAAAGTATGGCGTTCATCCTGCTCAGGGGGCAAAATGCGCCCAAGGTACAAAAGTCAAAGAGAAGTCAATGATTTTTATCCAGTAGCCAGGTCGAAATGCGCCCAACTTGAAGCATGAGAGCTGGAAATTTTTCTAAGTCTTAAACTTGTCCTCCTCACCCCTCCAAATGTGCCCATCCTGCAGCTGGGGTGAAATGCGCCCAAAAGGAGAGAAAAAGTCAACAAGTCAAAAGATTCTCATCCTCCACCATGGCTAAAATGCGCCCAAGGGATATGGATAGCATGGAAAATTTCTAAGTGTCAAGGTTTATCCTCCACCCCCTTCAAAATGCGCCCAACAACAAGCTGGTCAAAGGGGTCAAAACTTCATCCTGCTCCCTAGCCTAAATGCGCCCACTCTAAGAGGTTGATGAGAAAAAAATTTCTAAGGCATGGAGATATCCTCCACCACCCTCCATTTGCGCCCATCCCTCTCATGTAGGAAATGCGCCCATGTTTGCATGTGAAAGGTAAATACGAGTGGTAAATAAGGTGAAAAATGTTACTTAGCGTGGTGAAAGGTGGTGAAAGCTTAGGCGTCATCCCTCTTCATGTGTAGAATGCGCCCAAGGTGGTGGGCCTTTGTGAAAACCTTGCTAGGCGTGTGAAGTATGCGCCAATGTTTGAAGGGTGATATAAGGCGTTGGAAAATATTTCAAGGTGTTGAGAGTTAAAATGAAATGCGCGCCTAGGGAGTAAAAGGAGGTAAATAAGGTGAAACATTGCCAAAGCATGGTGAAAGGTGGTAAATGTTAGGCGCTCAAGGTATTAGAGATTTCTTCAAAGGGCGTGTGAGGTGGTGAAGGTGTCTAAGGCGTGATTTTCCCTCATGTGTGTGCTAGGCGCCTAAAAGTTACAAGGTGTTAGAGAATTTTTCAAAGGCGTTGAGGGTGATGAGTGATATAGGTGTTAGAAAATATTGCAAAAGGGTGGAAATAAATTCTAAGGCGTGATTTTCTTTCCTCAGTGTGCTATGCGCCAAGGGTGGCAAAGTTAAATAAAGTATAAGAAGGGTGATGAAATATTTCTCTAAGGCGTTGGAAGTGGAGTCTTCTGGCAAGTGTAAAAGAGGAGAGGTTTAATATGCTAGGCGTGGTGAAATACAAGTTGTTGGTAAATACCTCTAAGGCATTGGAGCTCCAAAGTATTTTCTAAGTGTGGAGTTAAATACAAAATGGTGAGTGAGAAATCAAGTGTGCCAGGCATGAATAAAATTTTCTAAGGAAAGTTGATAAAATTTCCAATGCTGGCGAATGGACAAAAAAATTTCCAAGGCAAAATTTCCAAGATGCTTTAAAATTTTTCTAAGGCACAAAATATTTTCTCCCTTAGAAAAATGCTTAAGTCTGGAGGGGTGATGGAATTTTTCTTGAAGCACAGATGAGTCGCCTGAGGTAAAGTCAGTGAATGCTAGCTCCACTGGATGGGTAAAAATTTCTCAAGTCAGAGCAACAAGAAATCTTCACAGATGTGAAGAAAGGATTTAAATTTCAATGGGAAATAATTTTCTAAGGTTCAAAATTCAAGAAAATTAAATGAACCCGTTCGTCATGCACCATGAATTCGACGCGTTCTGGAGAAAATTTTCTTCTGGGTATCGAAGATTGTCGATGAGGAGTTGATTTTAAAGCCTTCCATGCTTCGCTGCGGCCTTCAGGATGGATATTTTTGATGGGCGCCAGGTTGATGAATTTCCTAAGGGAGATGTGAAAATTTTCTAAGGCAAATGTGAAGAAAATGTGTTTTCAAGGTGAAAATCCTTCGTGAAGATAGTTTCCTTGAGCCAGAGGTGGATAAAAACAAGATTATCAGAGCTCCAGCAGGTGAAATGAATTTCTCAAAGATGAAGTTTGTCTAAGGCAAGAATTTGAACGCGAAGTTGGCTGCTGGAGGCGATGAACGTGAAAATCAGGTGAGTAAGTTAAGATTACATTATGAAGTGTTCTAATCCTCTTCTCCTCGCTTGCTTTGCAGGAGGAACGTTGAAGCCAGAGCACGATGTCGGGAAGTGGTGAAGCACGATGATATCACAACCTTCGAAGGAAGATAAAGTTACAAGTTTCAATCTCGAAGGAGGAAAATTTGCAAGAAAATGGCTGAGTGTTGAAGAAACATTTTCAAGGCTCAAGATGAAAAGAAGGATGAAGACCCTCAAGTGGAAGAAATCAAAGAACGACGCCAAGAAAGAAGATCGAGAGCAGTGTGAACGCGTCTACAAATGGAATCTTCTAGAAGGATGATGGTGGACATTATGGCGCATTTATTACCCCACTCTCCTCTGTGGCGGTTTTTAGGGCAATATTATTTAGGGTTGAGGTGGCACGATTCTGGCCACTCTATTGATTGTAACCCCAGTCAGCCTTTGGGACTGGGTTAGCTATATAAAGGGGAGTCCTCCCCATTTGTAATTCATTAGAATTAGATTAGACAGTGGAATAGTGGACATTGAGTTAGCATTAGAATTAGATAGTGTAGCATTGTAGAGCATTTTTGCATAATTTGGAGAAGAGAGAAGGTTTTCCCTTTGAAAACTTTTGAGGAAATTGTTGTGTAACACATTTTATGATAATAGATCTTTTCATTGATGATGGAATTCGTCTTGTCATGAATTGCTAGCAAGGTCTCTTCTTCCTTTCGTATCCAAGTAGCTTAATTTCATGCAAGTAGCTTACTTTGGTGTGTGGTGTTTTACTAAGATAGCTTCGCTTTATTCCATACCACTAGCGGCTTGTTGATGATAAGTTCGCCTTGTGTGGTCAACTCGACATTACCTTGAGTTTAACTTCAGTTGTGATTTATGTGCTTATATGCGTCGTTGTGATGGTGTATGCATGTTAAGTCATAATTTGAACATCTTTTGCTATTTCCCTTGAAGATTGCACCGATTTTGCTGAGGCTGTCCGACGGAGGCTAGGTGAAATCCGGTTGAAGTCTATTGAAGTGAAGCTCCACATATCCTGCATTTAGAATAGAACATAAACTTCTTAGGCCCTACACCCTTTTCAATTCAGTACTTTCTGGTTAGAATAGGAAACCCGCACTTCATAGATAAATCTTTCGAGCATTTGAATTCCTTTCTCCGGCCGAACAATTTTGTAAGTCCCTTTGAAATACCAGCAAATCACATCGAGCCAAACTGAGCCTATTCGCACTTAAGGAACCTTGGGGTTGAACGCACGAACTTTCTGGCAATCTTAGCGTGCGGAATACTTTGATCAAGAGAGAATAGGGAAGCCATTGGCAACTTTATTCTGCGTTGGTGCGGTCACGAAAAACACATCAACACTACTCCCAAAGGGGGAATAAACACAAGTACAAGAAAATCATCACAGAGTCTCTCAACGTGATGTCATCGAGTAACTCAACATGACATCCACCATGGCTACTCCCAGAGGGTGGAAACAAGGGCGTTCACCTCAAATTTCTCTCACAGAGAAAGATGCATTAACAAGGGCTTACACCTCAAATTTCTCTCACAAAGAAAGATGCATTAAACAAGGGCTTTCACCTCAAATTTCTCTCATAGAGAAAAATGCATTAAAGCAAATCAAAGAAGATCACTGAAGCTGAGTCTCCCTCTCAGCTAGGGCTTCATTCTCCACAATTCCAAGCTTGTCTCGAAAGTACACAAACTTTACTCTGGCAAGAGGCTTGGTGAGAATATCAGTCGTCTGCTCATTAGTGCTAATGTACTTCAACTGGATAGCTTTCCTCAATACCATATCTCTGATATAGTGGTATTTGATCTCAACATGTTCTGTTTTGTCATGAAACAATGGATTGACAGAAAGCTTCACACAGCTTTGATTATCATAATGAATGACAGTCAGCTCCAATGATTGTCCAAATAATCCTGCAAGGAGCTTCTGAAGCCACGCTACTTCTCGAGCTGCCACACAAGCTACAATATACTCGACCTCTATGGTGCTTAGTGCCACTAAAGACTGCTTCCTGCTACACTAGGAGATCATCAGAGACCCCAAACTGAAGCAACATCCAGAGGTGTTTTTCCGATCAGCTACACACCCTACCCAATCAGAATCAGAGTATCCATGCAGCTTTAGGTCCACACCAGAAGAACATCTCAAGCCATACCCAACTGTGGCACGCAAGTATCTCAGGATATGCTTTGCTGCAACTAGATGTATTTGCCTTAGTTCACACATGAACTGACTAAGTGCACTCACTGCATAGCAAATATCTGGTCTAGTATTGACTAGATACATCAACGATCCAATCAACTGCCTGTACATAGTAGGATCCACCAGATCTGAACTAGCTGCAACCTCTTTTAGCTTCTGCAAATTGGTCTCCATTGGCGTAGACATGGATTTGCAATCCAACATACCAAATCTCTTCAGGATGTCTATTGTGTACTTCCCTTGACTCAGAATGATCTCATTAGGCCTCTGCCATACTTCTAAACCAAGGAAGTAATGCATGTATCCAAGATCCTTCATTTCAAATTCAAAAGCTAACTCCTTCTTGCATTTGATAATGAGGTGACCTTCTCCAGTAAGAAATAAATCATCAACATAAAGAACCAGAATCAATGCTTTGCCATAAATTACCTTAAAGTACAGGTTTGAATAAGCATCGTTCTTGGAGAAGCCCAAGCCCATCAGGTATCTATCAATTCTCTCATACCAAGCGCGAGGAGCTTGCTTAAGGCCATACAAAGCCTTCTTCAATCTGCAAACATGAGACTCCTTCCCATGAACCTCAAAGCCATCAGGTTGCTCAATATATACCTCTTCTTCAATTACACCATTTAGAAATGTTGTCTTCACGTCCATCTGATGTAACTTCCATCCTTTAGCTGCTGCAATAGCAATGATAGTCCCGATGGATGTATAACGAGCAACTGGGGCAAAGGTTTGTTCATAGTCTATTCCCTCTTTCTGAGAGAATCCTCTAGCCACAAATCTAGCCTTGTACTTCTCAATGCTTCCATCAACTGCATGCTTGATCTTGAAAAGCCATTTAGAAGATACAACAGATTTCCCTTCTAGTCTAGGTACTATATCCCAAACATCGTTCTTGAGGATAGATTGATATTCTTCAGCCATAGCATCTCTCCATACTTGTTGACTTATAGCTTCCTCAACACTAGAAGGCTCAGATTCAATGATTTGACTCATCAATGCAACATAGCTTGAAAACTTTTGTGGTCTTTTGCTCTCTCTGAATGTTCCTCTAGGGGCTGCAAACTTTTCTGCCTCCTGCATTGTTTGCCTAGCCCAAAGAGGTCTCTTTTGACTAATAACAATGTCTCTAGGCCCATCAGTTGGTTCTAAAGGCTCAACTGGATCACCATCTTCTTCAGGTTCAGTAGACTCCATCTGAATCTCAGGTGTATGGTCAACTTCCATGTCCTGATGAGACTCTTGGTCTTCATTATCTATCTCCATGTGAGAGCCTTTAAATCTCTTAAATGTAACATCCTCTTCAAATGTAACATCCCTACTAATCTCTATCAATTTCTAACCTAGAATGTAAATTTTGTAGGCTTTTGAAGTCTCACTGTAGCCCACAAATATTCCCTTCTTACCAGATGGTTCCAACTTTGTCCTTTTATCTTTAGGCGCATGAGCGTACACAAGACAACCAAAGATTCTCAAATGACTGACTTCAGGGTTCACACCTGTGAAAGCTTCTTCAGGAGTCATGTTCTCCAAAATACGATGAGGGCTTCGATTTTGAACATACACCGCTGTCCTAGATGCTTCATCCCAAAGGAAGGTTTGCAGATCTTGATCATGGATCATGGCTTTAGCTGCTTCTACAATGGATTTTTTCTTCCTTTCTGCAACACCGTTTTGCTGTGGATTGTAAGGGACACAAAACTCCCTCTTAATCCCAACCTCGATACAAAAGTTACGGAAGCCTCCAGAGATGTATTCTCCTCCGTTGTCAGATCTCAGAACTTTGATCCTCTTCCTGGACAAGTTCTCTACTTGAGCTTTAAATTCCTTGAATTTCTCAAGTACCTCCTCAGATTCTTTAGTCTTTAAGAAATAAATCCAAGTCTTTCTAGAGTAGTCATCAATGAAGTTTATACAATACCAAAAACCACTCAAAGAAGCAACAGACATTGGACCACATAAATCAGAATGAACAAGATCTAGAATACATTTAGATCTACTCTCACTACTATGAAAAGGACCTTTAGTATTCTTACCCAATGCGCATCTTCGGCAAGTACCTTCATGATCCTGGCTGAGTTTAGGAAGGCCTGTGACCATCTTCTCCATGCTTGGAAGTGCTCTGAAGTGAAGGTGAGCAAGTCTTCTATGCCAAAGCTCACATGAACTTGTTGAATCAAGCAACAAAGCATGTATTGGACAAGTGGAAAGTCTATAGAGACTTTCTTGCCGAACACCAATCACACGAGCAATCTTGATGCTAGAGTTCTTTGGCCATGCAAGAACTTTACCTTCAGAGAATGCAACTTGATAACCCTTGTCCTCTAAAGCTAAGATAGAGATAAGGTTCCGCTTGATGTCTGGTACAAATAGCACATCACTCAACTGTAGAGAGATGCCGGAATCTAAGTGAAGAGAGGAGGTTCCAACACCTTTCACAAAATAGCATGCATCATCTCCAATTATGACTTGAATCCTAGTATCTCTCTCCACCAAATCTGAAAGATGTTCTCTAAACCCAGTAATGTGACGAGAGGCACCACTATCAATCAACCAAGTGTTGCTATCTGTTGGAACATTGCTTGATAAGGAAGAATAGAATAGAAATCCACTTGAATTCTTCTGAGGAGAGATCTCACCCAATTGCGCAATTGAAGCATGTTGTTTAGGTCTAGTTGGGCAATCCTTTGCACAGTGACCAAACTTGTCACATCTGAAGCATTGTATATGGGAGAGATCCTTCTTCTTCTTAGATGCAGGAACACCATCTGATCTTTTATCTCTGTTCCTCTTGAAGTTGCCTTTCTTCCCTTTTCTTCCTTTCTTCTTCAAAGATTGTGCGGCAAGTACATGAATGTCTTCATTGGTAGAGCTTTGCCCATTGCCTCGTGCTGCTAATCTTGATTCCTCTTCAATGCAATCTACCCTCAAGCAATGAAACTTAGGTAGTTTTGATCTCCCATTGATACCTTGGATAAATGGCTCCCAAGATTGAGGAAGACCATTAAGAGCCAGCATGACCAAGTCCTTATCATCAACCATATGACCAATGGCGCAAAGTTGATCTCTTAACTTGGTGATCTTCATGAAGAATCAGATGATGGACTCTCCTTTCGCCATCTTGATATGATGAAGTCGTTGCCTCAATGCAAGAGCTCTGCTTGTATTATTAATCTCATATAATCCCTCCAAGGTCTTGAACATTTCCCTTGCTTTCTTTAACTTGAAGATGATCAGCACAAGGTGGTCCTTCACAAAATTAACCAAAATCTTCTTCGCCTTAGTGCCATTCTTCTTCCATAGTGATTTCTCATTCTCATCAGAAGTCTCGGGAACTTCGCTCTCCACAAATCAGCAATCTCATTCTCTTCCAATGCAAGCAACACTCTAAACTTCCAAGAGGTGAAATTGGAAGCACCTTCAAGTCTATATTCAACCTTGAGCTCATTCACCATTTTCGAAGATAAGATAGATCCAAGAAGATGAGAACAAGAGTGGAAGATAGCGCTGCTTATATAAATCTGATCACGATCTTGCTTAAACCCACTCTGATACCATGTTAGTTTTAGGATCAGAAGTTAGATAAGCAGATTTTAATTCAATTTCAAACAAATAGACACAGCATATATGTCAGAACCCTCGTGGTTCTCAAACTGAAACCCTAACTGATATTTTGAGGTTTTTTGCAAGTTTTGTGATTTTTGTATTGTTTTGTGTTTTCAGGCAAAAAATGTAAAATGCGATTTTGCTCATAAATGCAAATAAATTCTAAATAAATTCAAGAACTCAATATAAGCCTAGGTTTTGATCAATAATGGTAGGCGTTTCATTATATTTCACTTCCAGGAGATTTACAATAGCCAGATACGGAGTATGAAGGAAATACAAATTATTAAATAAGAAAAACCTGGTTTTAAATGGCGGCTGCAGCTGATAGAAGGAAGTACGGCCAGAATAAATGAAGAATCCTCTGAGCTCTAAAACCAACGCACAACCTCAGTAGACCAAGGCGCCCAGTAACCAAACACCAGAAGCTAAGAAAGAGAGGCATTCCTCTGGAGATGAAAATGTACGGCCCTTGCTGGTACGGCCTGTACAGCAGCAGCATTAAATGCAGTACGGCCCTTGGAATTTGTGCCAAAAACACTGATAAAAGATATTTGCTTAAGTCGCCTTGACTGTCTGATGATTTTCTCTGCCAATCTCTGAATAAATAACTCAATAATCCCAAACTGTGATCTCTGGATGAAATCACCAAGTGCAAGCTTCAACTGGTATTTCACAGCCTCAGTCTGCCTGATCTCTGAAGAGTTTTCGTTCTCCAGAAACGATCGTCTGCCAGAAACCCTAGGGTTTGCAAACTCCAAAGCTCAGATGCAAGAAGACAAAATTGAATAATAAACAGGATGGTTCGATTTTGCCTTGAAGAGGTATATATTGCTCCTTGAGAAAATTCGACCCAACTCACTTTAAAATAATCATTTAAATAAATGATTTAATTTGCACTTTAAACTTAGGAGAAATAATTAATTATTGGCGTCCACCTTTTAATGAATATAAAATACTCATTAAGTCACATTTTAATAATTTATTATAAAGTATAATAAATACTTTATAATTAAGCCAAATAATTAAATATTTAAATATTTCAATAACGTGACTTTATTATAAAGTCAAAATATTAAATATTTAATAATCCATTAAATACTCCTTATTTCTCCGTCTAATCAACCAACTGCTGAACTGGGTCGATTAAGAACGAGATAGGTGAGACGGTGCCACTGCCCGAGAAATAGCGGCTTCCATGACCTAACTTTCTAAAAATAGAAAGTTTCACGAAAATACTCAGCGGAAGATGCGAAGGTAACTGATGGTACGCAATTTGGAGCTGCAAACGAGCAACGGCTCCAGATGATCCTCTGCACACTCCTGTCAGCCTACGAGGATCGAAATGATAGGCTAACCTTGTCACCAGCTGTGCTGACTAGGATGGGGACATGACAATATACCCTGGGAAAACCCTCCACTTGAGGGAGAAAAACCCAGCAACAATATATCACTTATATATTGAATATGAATCAATAATGATCTTTACAATGAGGCCGATTATAAGGCCAAACAACAGCACCAACTCGATGCAATATCTTGATTATAATATCGCCCTTCAAGAAGACAATAATTTGGCCTCCTTGAAACTTCGATCTACTCTTGAATGATTCGCACTTGAGTGAACTCGAACTGTGGAAGAATGCAGAATGAATGTATGAATATATCTCTCCAAATGACCAACTCTAATATATACAAGAGGGAGAGAGAGGTCGCGTCCTTTCAAGAGGATGAAGTCGGCCTCAAATGAAAAATCATAACTCCTCAAGGGTGGCGAATAAGAAGTCGGCCTCAACAATAATTATTTAACAATAATTAAAATATTATTTTGTTGTCAAGAGAAGCACCTCTTCACTATACATTGGCTTCAATAAATTGAATAGCCGATAAGGCTATATGAAATTTATTTCTTCAAGTCGTGGTTGGAAGTGACGCCCGAAGCTGCTAACATTAACATCTCCCACATAAGCCTGATTTTTAGTCATGAGGTTGTTGTTTTGTTCCATATCAAAGACTTAGGAGGACCTGTTATACATTTTCTTGCACCTATGTCGTATATTCCTCACATCCATGGGAGATCTACAGGACTTGGAGGGTGGTTTTGTGTTGATAGCACTTTGAGATGCTTCTATCTCCTCATGTCTGATGGATGCAACGATGTGGTGATTTGGGATCCAAGTGGTGGCATCATTGACACTTTTTCGTTGGGATCTTGATGAGTTGCTTCACAACTCAGGGGGCATTGATGATTGTATCAAAGTGGAGCAGCAGAAGCTTGGAGACTTGTCTTTGTATTTCAGAGTTCACATTCTTCATCACTTGTTGACAGGCATGGCTTTCTTCAAGGCTTCAGATTGGTATAGTGTTTGGTCCTTGATGGATTTTGTATTCTTGAAGGATGGAGCCTTTGGAAATTTGGAGGATGCAGTTTTGTTATTGCTTGAGGACAAGCAATCTCGAGAAGGGAGGACTATAATGTTCCCTTTTTTCAAAGTGGACACAATTTTCACACAGGGATTTTTGCTGGACAAATGGAGCTTGGAAAATAATTTTCCTCAATTTAACATTATTTTAGGAAGCATCAAAATAATTTAATTATTTTTGTGAAACGAGGATGGCTCATTTGGAGGTTAAAAGGGGTCCAAAATGAAATAAAATAATATTATTTTAATTATTTGAGTGGGGTGCTCGAAAAAGGACAATAAAACATATTTAATTCAAATATTTAAATAAGTTTGGGCGCCTAACTTGTCTTGAGGTGGTTGGGCCAACTTGGGAGTTCGAAATTATAAAGAAAAAGTGATTTCATGCCTAGGTCGGCCAGCTTGTGAGTATAAGTCGTGTTTATCTTTTTTATTATTTTCTCATGCAAAGCATTGTAAACCTTATAAATAAATGTTTTTAGCACTTAGCTTAGGGTTCAGTATTGTTGAGCCATAATTCATTATTCATTCAATAAAATTTAGTAATGCCTACCTTGCTTGTAAATTGTTATTGAGATGTTTTGTATTATTTGTTATATGTTGAAACTTGAGGTAGTTTAAATTACTTTTAGCAAGTTTGCAACCTTTGTATTGCAAGTTTATTCAATCTCTACGTTTAACTGAACAGCATAAAAGAGTAGTAATTGTATGGTTTTCTTTCAGTCAAAAAAGCATAAAAACCTTTTGCCTCAAGTTGAACTATGTGGCAGTCTTTTTCCCTAGATGAATCCAAAAAATATACCTTTAATTTTGTTGCCATGTGTGCACCATCCGAGAAAAACATTGTACAAATTGTAAATAGCAAGTATATATTGTTTGAATTAGGTTAGTTTTTGTTTTTCGGTAGCATTTGCTTCTAATTCAAAAAACAATAGTACTAAACATCTATTTCAGTTTGTGTTGCACTAAAAGGTGCAAATTAAAATGCTAACAAGTAACAACTACAATGTTAATCTCAACCACACAAAACTATAAGTTTAAAAGAAAACAGTGCATAAGGAAATAAAAAGGTATTGAGTTGTTGTTAGTCTAGTTATCAAAACATACAAGGAAAAACAAGTATGAATAAAACCTGATCAATGAGAATTCCTTGTGAATGCTTGGCAGAATGGTTCATTGTTGCAAATTTTGCAAAGTTTATACCCCTCTCTTCAACAGAATCCCTTTCATATGAAACTTTGACAGATTTTGCTGTGCATGAAACCCGTGTGTACCTCTGTATAAAATACTCCTCCCTTTGTAAAATATTTTGCATCACATCAAGAAGCTTATCTTGGTCAACAGTATCAAATGCTTGTGCCACATCACACACTGCAATATATAACTTTGGCAGACCCATGGAAGAATCCTTCATGCTTAAAACAAAGGGCTTAAGTTTTAGATAAATATCATTGTAGTCAAATACTGAACACCCTAAAGCCTCTGAAAAATTTTCTTGTTCAAATTTTAAACAGTGATGGACATCACAAAGCACTGAATTTATAGATCTAAAAGCCAGATTGACTTTAGAATCAGACCCACACAAATTTTCACTTTCCTTATTTGACTTATCACAGATTACTTGATCAAAAGCAAAGTATTCACATTTATCTTCTATCTCTGCATCCTTGTTACTTTTGCTCAGTAAACTATGTACAGAAACTTGGGCATTTTTCTCAATTAAACCTGTTTTCTTCCAAGCTTTTTCCCTGTTTCTTACATCCAAAATCAGGAAGTTGTTTGCCAATAAATTTGTCTTTCTCTTTTTTACAGTTTGTCCTGAGTTCCTGGTGAGCTGAAGCCATGTTGTAGATCGTGCACCAAAATTTGCAATAGGTCGGACTCCCTTTTCCTTTGGAAGAATTCTAACACGTGAAAATCCAAGAGACCTCTTTTGTAAGATGCTTGCCAATGATTCAGCATTTATTTGCTTGTAATTGCTTCTGGTAAGATTTTTTACTGCACCTTTCAATATCTTAGCCCAAATATTTTTCCTGTAGTAAAAGACATTTTGCTTTCCATTCTGTGTTTCAGTAACATAAAAGTGAGCTCGAATCAGTGGCACTATCATGCCTGCGAAAAGCCAGAATATCCAGTTTGCTAATAAATTTTCTTGTAAAAATAAATTGTGTGAACCTGTCCCATCCTTGTTTGTATCTCTACAGTAATGATATGCTTGTTGCTTCTTGTCTTCCAGAGAATCACAAAGAAATATTGGGCATATTTCATTCAAACTATTCGGAGAAGCCCAACATTCACAAGATAAATTAGTCCTATTCAACCAAGATAAGTGAGATGTTTTAAGTTTGTACAAACATTGCTGCAGAGTAAAATTTTCAAATCTCCTTAGCTTCACAAATTTCCCAATATTGCTTCTTAATGCTCTCCAATTATGCTTGGATCCAAGTAAAGGTTCAGGTATAACCCTTCTGCAAACAGCCCATATAAAAGAAACAACTTCTTTATGGCTGCAATATGAGTTAACAAGTTCATTTTGTGAACCATTTGATGATTCCTTGGATCTGTGTAAGAATGTACTTAACTGTTTAGAATCACACCCATCTGTGTGATCATTTGCTCCTAAATTACAATGCTCTTCATGCTTTCTTTTCATCCTTAGCCTATGCATGCCAGAACATTTTGGAAAAGAACCACTTGTATGCATTTCATAATCTATGGAATCTGGAGGAGTTGCATGCTGAGATCCTGAGATAATACTATCCTTGAATATACATCGCTCATTTAAGTGCTCACAATGAATTAAACAACCATTCTCTGCATGTTGATCATGATTTCTTGATACACCTTGAGAACTAGAAGCAAAGTGAACAGCTATAGGATTATTGGCTCTATCAGAGGTTCCATTAAGAGTAGGAAATGTCTCTTTGTCATGTATTTCATGGCCTTCCATGAAAGAAAAAGAATCCATTATCTGCATCAATTCAAAGTCATCGGCATGATACATATACAACAAGAGCTAGTAAAGGTAATGCAATACATAATGAGCTGGTAAACATAGATCATTCAATTTATTATTTCATGTCTTGGCTGCAACTATTGAAATGTTGTGAGAAATGCTTAATAGTTTCATGAAGAAACAACAAGTGAGTTGTGCCATAAATTAATAATGTACTCATTTGCATTGAATGTTTTGAGTGCTTAAATAAGCAGAGACATCTTTGACAAGCATTGACCAGGGAATGTTTGTTAATTAGTTGACTACTGCTATGACTGTAACCAACTTATGCTGAGCGATGACAGCATAAAGGTACAAATGTGACATCAAGAACAAGAAATGTTAATTATTTGATTGCCATTGGACATCTGGACTTGGAGGGACATTTAATGTTGATGACTGGAAATGAGTTGAGTGATATAAATAAATGAATTCCTCTGTTGTAAACACTGTTGCACAGTTCTAATTTCTGTGTATGGTTGCCACCCATAATTCAATCCAACATGGTTGACCCCTGTAAGTTCCCAGGATAATGCCAAGAAGTATTGGTCATGTATATATATCAAACGGATTATTATCCCATTTCATAGTCAAGGACTCAACAGGCTTGTTTCACAACATTTTCAATTCACTAACATATCAGACGACTGGGGTGGACTTACCTAGAGCAATTACATCAATGCTATCATGAGTAAACCTACCATGTCTTAGGTCCCTCCTTTGCCATAATTCCACTTTGCCACTGTGTCATTTCAAATTTTTGACCATCATAAATCTTTCTTTTGTCCTCCCTAGGTCCCTACTTATCCCTTTTAGAGCTTCTCAAACTATTTTATCCATGGCCGAAATGGTAACTTATTGTTTAGACAATGGCTAAAATGAGTCATGTACCTGTTTTGGCCTAATGCGGCAGATTATTCTGACCATAGCAGAAATTGGCTAAAGAAAACCTGCTCCAAAACCCATCGGCTGGCAAGATCTTGGGCTCTGATTCCACTATAAAATCTCAAGCCCATTTCACTCCAACTTTTTTGCATTACCCACTGTGAACTGAATAGGTTCTTACTTAAGGTATTATTTCCAATTAAGGTTTATGAATAGCAAGCTATTGATGGCAGATTGTGTTGCAATAATGTGACCCTTTTTAAAGCTCATGAAATGTGAACATTGATAGCTGAATATTACTTTTAACAGATTCACTTTTGTTCACAAATAAGAAAAGATTTCATTCTCATAAAATTTATATGCAAGAGTACAGCTCTAACCTGTTATAGTCATATAGAAGATATTCAATGGTTGGAAGGCAACTTCTTGATATAGAAGTCGACTCTACTACCATACTAAGATGGTTTCATAATGGCTACACTCCAAGTATATGGGTCC
Organism: Sequoia sempervirens; assembly: GCA_007258455.2. Classification (NCBI taxonomy): domain Eukaryota; kingdom Viridiplantae; phylum Streptophyta; class Pinopsida; order Cupressales; family Cupressaceae; genus Sequoia; species Sequoia sempervirens. Next base: position 36,239 of record VDFB02193533.1, read on the forward strand.
CACACCGTTGTTGACCCCCCCATCTCCTTACAACCTTCACCTGACTACCTAAAACTTTTGCACCAGCCTGTAAGAAATTTCCTCAAGCTGCGGACTTCCTTAGGCGACGACACTTTGATGACAGCTAGGTAGCAACACTTATCTTAACTAACCATGCCGAATGCCTCGCACTTCAGCCTTTGACAAACTAACAATACCAATATTCACCCCCTCTGTATAATCGTTGCAGCTTGTAAAAGGGTGGCACTAACTATAAACTATGTTTTAAACTTCATTTGCATCTCCTGTTTAGAGTCTTTTGGCCGTACGTCCCTTAGTGAAATATATAAAAGGTATGGACCTGGCAGCTGCTAATGGTACGGATAAGTCTGATGCCAGAAGAAATAATAATAAATATTTTACTCAGTCCATCCTTTCATCCATATTCAATCTGCAATACTCATAAATTTGTCTTGGGACAAGACTTCACAAGTTTCAATCTTCAACTGTTAAATCCAATGCAAGAAATCTGAATGATCCCTTCAGCAACCAGCTAAGGTAGAATCTTGCATTACCAAAACCAGAACCCCTCAGGTTTTCTTCCAAGAGTGTGTTTTCTCTAGGAATTCTCCAATTTCATCAAAATTATTCAAGCATGAGAAAATGAGCTTCCAAATGTACTTTTGTTTTAATTCCCAAAGCCACTAGAAAGACATTTCAAACTCCCACACTTTTAATATTCCATTTAAATCCAGGTAATAAAGTGATTTTATTAAACTTCATTAAATATTTTGCTTAAGTCACTTTATGAAACTTAATTAAATTAATTAAATTATATTACCCATAAAATGTGCTTGGTCGGATAATATTAAATAACTAAATTAAATTATTCCCTTTTGCCTAGCTTTAGCCTACGAGAATAAAATAAGCTAATTAGTTATTTCGGGCTACTCCTCAGAAGGGGACATTACACAAATAAGAAGGTTCTATACACTAGGTATGGTTTGTTTTAGGGCTGATTTTCGTTCACAATAGTCATTTTCAATATAACACCTTAGGTAATACACCCCTTGGCCTTGCAGAGCCTGAAGTCGAAGAAGGCATTACCCACCTTAGCAAATTGGTCTATTATTGTCCTTGTCTAATCATAAATTATAAATATTTTACTTTGAGTTTGACATGCCTAACACTCAAAAATGTACTTGCTTTACGGATTTGGGAGCCTACAACTTTCAGCAACAGTGGTAAAGTCACACAAGAGATGGGGAAGCAAGCAAAGAGACCGGACGTGAATAAATGACTTGAGTAGTTGACAACAAAGTGGTAAGGATGGAAACTTCTTACATGTATTGGAAAATAGATGGGGCAAGAGGAAGCAAAGTGCTTGAAATTGAAGGGCTTATCTAAGGTCCTTCTGCTGACAAAGGTGTTGTACCCAAACCAATTTTTTTGCTTCACTAAGGCATTTTGCTAAATATAGTCTTAACCTTGTTAAAGTGATGTCAAAAGGTCATTTTTGGGCTTTTCAAATATAGAGCTTGTGTCAGTTTCATGTCAATCTGATACTAAAGAATTTTGAGTAAAGTGAAAATCTGAAGGAAAATCATCAAATTTTTCTAACTCTGGAGAGGGGAGCACATTTTCAAAAAGGCACCCTATCTTTTAGGGGATCAGATCCTGTTTTTAGGGTTTGTCACCTCTAGCAGACATTTGTCTGGCATCATGTCAGCTTCACAACGAGCTATCAAGCCTGCTAAACGGACCTGTTTTGCTCGAGTTACGGGAGATATAGCGGAAAATGAGAGAAACGACAAAAATGGCTAACACTAGAGGGAAAAGAGTAGCTTTTGAAAAAGGCGCCCATCTTTTTGAGGGGTCAAATGAAGGTTTTTGACTAAATGCTACCTAAGATGTTTGTCTCACATTTGCTCAGGCTTCGCAATGCATCCATCAGTGGGTGAATCTGAGTTGCTAAATTGCCTGGGCCAGAAGTCAAACACGAGGTCAAAATATCAAGGAAGAAGCAAAAAGAGCACATTTTCAAAAAGGCGCTTCAACTTTTGGAGCCTTGAATGCCTTCTTTCTGGTGATCTCAGGTATTCATCCTGACCATGTTGCATTTCTCTCTCCGCTGTCTGTCTCCGTCAAGTCAAAAGTTGTCTTGTTAGCTTGCAGTCGGATTTTTAGTGATATTTTGGTCAGTTAAAAAATGGCTATCTTTGGGATGAAAAGAGCATCTTTTCAAAACAGCGCCCTTCTTTTTCAACCTTCAGATATTGGAATTTGAAGAAATGTTGTCTTGGAGCTGTTGTGTGGAATGAAGTCAGCTCCACAGTGATCCAGTTATCCAGTCCTGAAACTTTGTCAGACAGAAGTTATGGAGGATTCATTTTTTCTTTCGTACGGAATGAAGATGGAGAAAATTTGACTAAGTTTGAGAAAAAGCGTAGCTTTTGCAAAGGGCGCTTGGATTTTTGAGCCTTCAGATCTTAGTTTTATGGTCTACAGTCTCAAGGAGTCTTTTGATCAGTTTTTGTCCTGCTCTGCAATGCACCTATCAGCCAGTCAATCGGTGAGGTCAGTCAGCCAGTGTCAGGGATTGAACAAAGGCTCCGGAAGAGGTTCAAAATTTAGTTTTCATGAAAAATGGCTAAGTCTGGAGAAAAACGCCAAAAGTCAAAGTTGATTTTTCAAATTTAAAAGTCACATGTGCGCCTAAAAGAGGAATTTTGAATATTATTTAAATATTTGAATTTTGACTTTCAGTTGAAGAGAACGATTTCTGGGTTATCTCCAATTAACATCTTTGCATGTTGAGTGCTTTTTCAGTTTTGCATGTTGAGTTAACTAATTTGCACGTTTAGTTAACCGACTTTGCATGTTAAGTTTACTGTTTTGCATGTCCACTTAACTAAAATGCATGTCAAAAATCAACTAAAGTTTGAATGCATGGCGCATATTTGGATTTTTGTGAAGTCTTTGAAGATGGCGCTTCAATATGGATTTTTAACTGAAGTCTTTCTAAGCATGGCGACTTATGCTTGGATTTTCAATTAGAGTTTGATATGCATGGCGCCCTAATATGGATTTTCAACTAAAGTTCTAAAGGTGGCAACTTTTAGTCTCAAAGATGGCGCCCTATTTAGGGCATTTTCGTCTTCAGTTAACTGTTTTAAGAACCAATCATTGGCTAGGTGTGGATTTTTGAGGTCCAATCACAAGTCAAGCACCATTTTTAGGTTTGCATGCATTTATCACAATTTTGGTGATGAAAGTCTATTTATTCAGAGTTAGGCGTCCATTATTCTTCATCCCAAGCTAAGAGAAATATGTTTTTCTTTAGCAAACAGTGATTTGAAGGTGCTACAGGTCTCAGATTTCAGCATTCTTCGTAGCAACGGATTCAGTTTGTTCAGAAGAAGAATATTCCAGACTTTGTTTTCAATTTGCATGCAGGTTTCATCAAATTCAAGTCAGAGATAGGCGAATTCTATAGAAGCAAAACAAATAAAACCTTCCTTCTTTTGTCTTATTTCTTCTATTTCTCATCTTAGGTACTTTCTACGCATGTCAAAGAAATTCAGCATATTTTCAGAGTTTGATCATCTGAGTTCGCGTACTTCAACATTTGCAGCAAAACCCATGTCTTAGATTTTTTCGAGAAAATTGCCCCATAGCCTTCATTCTGAAGCTCTGTGCTTTTTTCCGAGAATCTCTTTGCATGTGGGTCAGAAACACATCTTTTTGAGAATTGAGCTATATGGGTTGTCTTAGAATTTGATTCTGCACAAAACCCACATTTCAGAAAAATTCCGAAAATTTTTCCTGCCATAAGCTATTTTTAGCCTCGTCCAAAGATTTTCAGCCTTTTCGGAAAGTTGTCCAAATATATTCAACTTCACAGTCAAAAGTCTTCATTTCCAAAATGCAATTCAATCTCATAGAGTATAAGACCAAATCAATTCTTATACATGATTTTGTTAAAACTTCAAACACAGACTTAGGTCATGTATATCCAGTGGTTAACCTAAGTAGTTTGGAGGGAGTTAGCAGTAATAAATTGAGGAATCTTGAACGTTCTGAGTTGTTGGCAGCAGCATCTATTCCGGTCACCGCTTTTGATCTCGAGTTTGTTCTTGCTTGCATCAAGCATTACAACTCGTCTTCACAACAAATCAGATCAGCTAATGGAAGAGTCATCTGCAGTCTTAAGCCAAAAGATGTCGAGAAATGCTTTGCTATTCCTTCTCGTTCAGATAACTTCACTGTGGTTATTGAGGCCTGTGAGAAGATATGGGATGTGTTGTGACCTTTTCACACATCACCCCATTCAAAATGGGGACCCCCCTAGTTTTTGCTCCGTTCCTCGTCTTTTGGCTCTGGTTTTGTCTCTCCCTCTCGTTCTGCTATCTGTCCTTTCCGGGGATGTCTCCGCCATTGATTTTAAACATGAGTTTGGCCGAGTCTGAAAATTAGGGTTTTGAGCTTCCTTGCTAATTTAAGGTCAAATGAAGTGAGTAAATTGAAATTTGAGACTAACATTGATGTCAGTATGCTTCTAGCAGGCTCTCAGCAGATTTCCATCGAATTCTGAGTACTTACTATTTTTAGTAAGTGTGCAATTGCAGGCAATTTGTCAGCATTTTTGAAATTCCGACAGTCACACTGCATTCAGAGCATATCAGGCTGCTTGCGTGCAAAATTTGAGCGAAAACAGACAACATTCTATTTTTAGCAGTCCAGCTTCCAGAGCAAATTTCAGGGCTTGAAGCCTTGAGTTTTTCTACGCATATGCATATATTGGAGTTTTCCAGCGACCTTAGCGATGGTATATTTATGCAAAGCGAGGCGACAACTTTGAGTGTTCCAGTCCAGAGGCTATTTTTTAGAGGTTTGCATGTCGAGGTTTTTCTTTGCATGTAGGATGATTCCTGGTGGGTTTTGAGAGCTTGAGTGGTATGATATGCAAATGGAGATAATCTTTCGATAGGAACTTATTTTTAGCGAGTGCGCGTCCGACGGTAGCTTCCCGGCCTGCCTCGGAATCCTGTGATCGCAATGCAAGCAGCGAAATAGCGAGATTATTTGTCGCATGTAGAGCAAATTAGGGTTTCGACTTGGGGACCCTAAAGAGCAAGTCAGAATTTCGACCAATAGAGTGTAAAACCACATGATACGACACATCCTTGAGGCTATCTGGCGGTAAAATTCCGATCAAGCGGAGCACTTACTATTTATAGTAGAATCCAATTTGAAGCGAGCTAAAATAGCATTGGGGTGCATGCGCCCGGTGTCGTGATCAGTCCGTGGTGAGGAGCGCCTCATTCAAATTTCAAGTTAATCGGAGCAGCGGAGCTATCAAAAGCAAGCAGTTACTATTTATAGTAGATCACCTTCAGAAGTGGGCTAAAAATAGCAGGCCAACTAAAAATAGCAGTCTCAACAGGTGGATGAAGTCATGAGGATCCAGTGTTCAAAATTTCAAATCGACCTGAGCTCCTGTAGTGTTAAAATTGAGAGACTTACTATAAATAGCAGGACGTTGTGAAGTTGGCAGAAGTCAGGAAAAATGACTAAGTCTAGAGTTCATCCTCCACCACCTTCAGAATGCGCCCACCTCAGCTGAAGTTGAGAAATGGCTAAGGCATCAAAAGTTCATCCTGCTCTCATGCCAAAATGCGCCCTCATCTAGTTGGCAAGTGATAAAAATTTTCTAAGTGATGAAGATATCCTACTCATGCCTCCATATGCGCCCATCTTGCCTGAGGAATATGAAGAAAATATTCTAAGTCAAAGTTTTTCATCCACCTCACCCATCAAAATGCGCCCAAGTTGAGAGAGTTGATGGCAAAATTTTCTAAGGCATGGAAATATCCTCCACCACCCCCTAAATGCGCCCATCCTGCAGGCATGGCAAAATGCGCCCAAAAGAAAGAGGTCAAAGGAAGTCAACAAAGTTCATCCTGCTCCTATGGCAAAATGCGCCCAGCTCAAGGTCTCAAGTTGCAAAATTTTCTAAGTGTAAATTTTCATCCTCCTCCACTAGTAAAATGTGCCCATGCAAGAGGAATTAACAAGGAAGAAGTCAAAGGGGTCAAAGATTTTCATCCTTCTCCCATAGAAAAATGCGCCCAAATGAGGGCATGTCAAGACAAAGCAAGGAGGGAATATTCCAAAAGGTGGCAAGACAGATTTTCATCCTCTTAGACATGTAAAATGCGCCCAACTTAGCATGTAAAAGACAAATTTAAAAATCCCTCTCACCCTCTCAAATGCGCCAAGAACAAGAAGAGGTTAAGGGTGGCGTTGAATATTCCACCCTCTTCAAGTGTGAAATGCGCCAAAGGATAAAGTAAAAGGGAGGATAGATATTAGGCGTTGAAGTTTGAAATTTCTATATAGCAAGTGATATGCGCCTAAGGTGGTGAATAAGAAGTAAAATACTCCTAGGCGTGGTTATTATTCCTCTTCAAATGTCAAATGCACCCCAAGGTGGTGATGAATATTGCCAAGGCGTTGGAGAATAAAATGCCTAAGTGTTAGAAAATATTGCCAAGGATGAATAAAATGCTAGGCATGGTTTTATCCTTCATCAAGTGCCAAATGCGCCTAAGGTGTTGATGATAATTCCTAAGGCGTTGGAAATTTTATGGAGAATAAAATACAAAGTGATGTGTCTTGAAAGAAAATTCTCTGAGATGGATGAAGTTGGATAAAATTTTCTCCCAGGCAAAGTGAGCAAAGTTGAATAAAATTTTCTAAGGCAAAATATTTTCTTCCTTAGAAAATACGCCTGGACATGAAGGTGATGGAATTTTCCTGAAGCGTGAGTAGAATTGCCAAAGGTGAAGTCAGTGAATGCCAGTTTCACAGGAACAATAAAATTTTCCAAGTCAGAGCAAAGAAATACTTCAGGATCGAAGAACAAGAATAAATTTGATGGAAGAATATTTTCTAAGGTTCAAAATTCAAGAAAATTAAATGAACCCGTTCGTTGTACACCCATGAGTTCAACGCGTTCTGAAGGAAATTTTCTTCTGGGTATTGAAGATTATCGATGAGGAATGGACTTTAAGGTCTTCCACAGCTTGTTGAGGATTCTGTGATGAAGATTTTGATGGGCACCGGATTGATGAGTTTCCTAAGGGAAATTTGAAAATTTTCTAAGGCAAAATGAAAAAAATGTGAAATCCTTCAGAAGATGAATTTGAAAGGAACTGCCTAGGTGAATTTGCTCAAATTCTTCATGGGACTAATCTTCCAGAGTCAGAGATGAACGAAATTGAGTATCGGAGCTCCAGTTAGTGAAATAAATTTCTCAAAGATGATACGCCCTTGAGGAAGATGGGTTGAAAATTTGGCTAAGGCATGAAGAATTTGAACGTGAAGCTGGCTAGTGAAGACGATGAACCCTTGGAAGTTAAAGTGCGAAAATCCTGGTAAGTAAGTTGAATCTATAGTATGAAGTGTTCTAATACTCTTCTCCTTGCTTGTTTTGCAGGAGGAATGTCGAGATCAAGCGATGATGACTTAAGGTGATGAAGAAAGTAATCCAAGATAATGGAAGCTCGAG
>VDFB02193535.1:0-41049 GCA_007258455.2 Sequoia sempervirens
CCCAAAGACCAGAGACGTGGTTTTTTTCCAAATTCAACAAATTTTCACATAATCGGGTTCGTGCTCACCATCAAGATTGCATCCGGTTCAATATCAAGAAAATCGAAGACATGGGTAATGTTAGGTTCTTTATTAGCTTTCCAATGATGTAATTTTTTTCACTTTCTAACAATGTTAAACCTTTCATCCATAATTTCTTTTGATTGTATGTCCATTTTTCTTCAAAAAGCAGTGTTTGGTATTTTTTTCGCTATAAATTAACCGTTCATCAAAATTTGAAATAAATTATATTTTTAGAAACTAGACTCCATTCTACAATTTAAAAAAATAAAATTTTAGAAAAATCTTTTAGTTTCAAAAAATTTGAGGGGAGCACGGCCAAAATTTCCGCTTCTAGGAAGTGCCCACTTAGGAAAATTAATAAAAAATCAAATATTCATTAAAAATTCATCAAAATATCCAAATTCCATTAAGACACCGGCATTCAACTTTGATTGGAGCAATTTTAAAAATACTACAAAAAATTCCACCGTGCTCGGGTCACACAAGAGTTGCTATGTTATGTTTTTCTGACATAAACAACAACAATTTGTGTGTGTCCCTCTTTTAAACCCCTTAATCTCAACCATTTTCAAAATAAATTAGTAGTTTAGAAAGTAGACTCGGAGCACTGCGGTCCTTGTTTTTGTTCCATCAAAAAATTTTGAGTGTAGCTATCCTCAATTTTACGTCCAAGGTCAGTATTTCTTGATTTAAAAAAAAAAAGTGGCCACTTAAGCCCCTTTTTTGGGAACCATCTTGGTGCACTTACCCCAAGGTATATTGAAAGAATCTCACATAAGCGATTTACCAGTATTAATGAGGATCATCTTCATTCAAAGTAAATAACTTACAGGTATAACATAGTAGACCAATAGGTAAGGATACTTATGCAAGAAAGGATAGTTCATCCATGTATCAACCGCCTAGACCTGGAAGAAAATGTTAGTGAATAGGGGTTTGCCTTGGTCAAACCCCGTTTTGGTAATCAAACCATGAAATGAAATAAGATACATGAATGAAGAAAGATCATACTAGATGATGTTGCTACTCACCAAAACTCTAGCCTTAGGCTCTTACTTGATTGTGATAGATCTTGAATTGAATGCTTCATTAATCATGAAATCTTCATCACAATTGTTAGCTCAAATACACACATAATACATACATGATGATTTGGAAAAGTGGGTTACTCTTACAACCATGACAGTAAGAATCTTTTGCTCATAAAATAATACTTTGAGAAGGTACTATTTCTAAAACATTATTAACAAATTTCCTAATTTTCCTTCCAAGAGATGAGGTATAGAATAAATGAATCATCCTTACATATGGTAATGTCAATCACTGTCATGAATTCCTCCCAAGTATTTGCAAATGAGACAATTCCACTTCCAACAAGCTCTCAAATTTCGCACAAGTACATAGAAAACCATAAGCCTATTACATAAAGCTTTACGAAAGTAATCCTATTAAGTATGCAAAATTAGTATCTACTTTAATATCCATTAATGTTCTCATATCAAAATTCACCAATTATCTTATTCTCTCTTGGAAAGTATTACTACTACTATGCTTACGAATAAAACATCATTTCCTAACATCTTACAATTCCCTTATCAAGACTATGAAAGTAAAAATACAAGATTTAACTAAATTTGAAGTAATTTCTCTAAAAAATTAAGCCATGATATTAATATTAGTTTTTATGACTAAATATTTAAAAAAAAAAAACACCATATGCATCTATGAAAAATAGCTTCCATAAGATGAACTTAATTACTTAACATAGTCAACAAATTTTTAAAGCATATCATTTAATTAAACAAAACATGTACCTAGGATTAACGTATATATAGAAACATTTAATGTTTAAGCTTACTTGAATTTCTGAACATCCTAATAAGTCTGAAGAGTAACTTAAGCAAGTAAACTAAGGTACTCAAACAGGTCTCATCTCCATTCAATCAAATATACTTTAATCATTGTTTAATTCCTAGTAACATAAACCCACTTCTTGTGAAACTAATTCTTAGTCTTTAATTTAAAAGAAGGCTTAATTGAGCTTTAGCGAAACTAGTGTATTGAAATACTAAAACTTCTATTCACACAATCAAAATACCAGAAGTAGATCAAAGCATAAAGATCAAACAAGAATAAATGAATGAATCGATTATCTTTTCGTTAGAAAGTAAGTGAATACTACAACATTCACTGGTACATATTTATTACGATAGAAAACAAAACTTTCACCCCTTAGAGCCTCACTCAGAACAAAATCTCAGTAATCGATGCTCAGTCGTTTAGACTACTGTAGGATGGGCGATCAAACATCAAATGAAAAACTCATGTATTTAATCCCACAATTTTCTCTATCCTCAAATGAAATTTAGTTTATTATCATCTTGTGAAATATGGTGCTTTTTAAGTAAGATTAACCCATCTTATCAAAATAAGAGAGTTAGTTTCTATTTGCACACCCCTTGTGGACAGGCATGGAGGGGTTAAGCATAGAGGAAAACCAAATATTTGAACAACACCTTCTACTAGTTAATGCATCGAAAACTTATCCTAGAGAGTGGTCGACTGGAAGCGGCCAGAAATTGTTTAGAGATGTCTAATGAAATCATCTACAGTCAAAGTAATTAGGGAGAGCATAACCTATCGATGAGATAGAGGATTAGCATCAAGCAGTTTATGCGATAATACAAGAACGTCCGGCTGAGCTTTTGGTGGAGAAATCAAACACAAGGATTAGGAACCTCCTACATTTGAATGCGCATCTATAGAAAACCAATATAGACTTTGAACGACAAGATCGATCCAAGAGAATGGAAAAGGCTACATAATTAAGAGTAGGTAACTGATACAAATTAAGCGAACTAAGGCACAGTTCCAAGTTAGATACTTCACAGAGAGGAAGACTATTGCAAGGAAATTTGACAGGACGCAGATCACAACCAAAGGAACCAATATCATCAATCGCAAGAAAAATAATATAGGTCCTCGAGTTTTCTAGTCAATGATAAGCACTTTTTCATAGCTTTACTCTTTACTATGTACTTGAATACAAGACTTCACAATTTCTCAAAAGATGTGCATGCAGAGACATTAAGATTACGGAGATTCATAAAAGAAAACATTGTTGTTATGATTGGTATTGAACAAGCATACCTTGATTTCACTTTTCTCAATTCCTGAATCTGCCAAGACGTTTCTTAGTTGCACACCTGATCCATATTGATTGCTTTTGCAGATGTTCCCTTTGATTGATAAAAGCTCTTCTATCATTCCGAAGAGAGCTCCCAGTAATAAAATAGCATTTCTTATCAGATCCCAGTGGAGTTCCTCCTTCCAGTTGCCCAGTCTAGATATTTTTTTGCTAAAGGAAATATATGTTGTAGTACAAAAGGAACATTTCCAGAGAATGTGGGTAAAACAAGAGTCATTCCAAGTTTATGCGTTCGACTAAGCATTTGTTTTTGTAACTGTAACTGTTGATCCAACCAGCTTTGAGGCAAAGGACCAACCCATCCATGTAAATTTCCCATCCGTGACCATGCTAGGAATGCTGGTCCTCCAAAGAAATCATCTAAATCTGATTTGAACAAATTGTATCTTAGAAACACTTTCTTCCAAATCGCCTCTTGCCCTATAAAAGCCAATGGTAAATTAACTCCTTGAAGAGCCATCCAATCAATTTCCTTTTCCCATTGTTCCTAGTCCCACCATACAAAGGTATAGCTTGAAGTAACTACATTTTGGTAATAATTCCATGGAACTAGCCATTGAACCTTAACACCACCATTGTGTACAAATGGTAGTGAGCCAGGCCTGGGAACTAAAGATAGTTGTGCTCCACCAGTCTTGTCCCATGACACATGAGCCCCACAATAATGTTTTAAATACCAATGAAGACCAGCCACAAGCTCAACCCCATTTGTCCCTTCAATGATGATTTCTGGATATCCTTCTTTTGCTAGAGAAGTTAAAATTATTAATTGTACAATAAGTATGTCCACCACATTTTTCCTTGTACAACTTCAATCATTTGCAAAATTCGAATGGGAAAGCATGATAATGACCACTGAACATAAAGTGTAGGCATTTCAAACTCAAACATCAGACCCAAAGAATTACACAGAGAAAATCACCCAAAATGAAGAGTAAAGAGAGAAAGATTAGCTTTTAGGTCGGAGTTTTTCCTCCCTTAATCGAAAACACATCTCTTTTTAAAGATTTTCTTTCAATTTTTACAATAACCGAATCTTGAAAATAAGTTTTTTTTCTATTTTTATTTATTTATTTTTTCTACATAATGTATTTATCCACTGTAAATGATAAATAATATCATTTTAATTTTATTTGCAATTTAAATATATAAATTCAAAATAGTTAGCAAGGATATCATTTAATTTGCTAATAGGAATAATTATTCTAAATACCCACTCATTATCATTTATGTAAAAATTTGAAAAATAAAATCTATAACTAAATTATAATTAATTCCTTTTGTTTCATTGCACTTTTATCCCACTACTAATTAATTTAATGAAACATTTTAAAATGCGAACCACAAAATAGAGGTCGTGACACATCCACAAAGTGACAAACGCATCATATGAAGTAGGAAGGCTGCACTAAGGACCAAGAAAAAGAAAAATCCAAAAAAATAATGCCAATGTGTGTCCCCACTTTAAAAGAATTGCTAAACACCATACTATGAACAATTACATTAAAGTAGCAAATGAAAAATGCTAACAAGAAAGAAGACATGAGAGCCAATTTGGAAAGCCCTATGCCAAGTCATGTGTTTCTGAGTAAAGCTACATCATGCAAAAGAAAAAGAAAAGGGAGGGGTTTCCCCCAAAATGAAAACACCAAAAAAATAAGGGATCTATGGATTTGGGGTTAGTATGTTCTTTATTGCAATGTTTTTTAAAGAGTTTGGAACTGTCATCATCCCCCAAATACACATAGAACTAGAAGAATGACACAAAGAGAGTGAAAATAAAGAAAAACCTTTTGGGTCAACATGGAAGAGACATAGGGTGTCTCGATGCCTTGTGTCATCCCCAAAAGGAAAACACAAGAAAAATGAAAAAGAAAAGGTGTAAGAAAAATGAAAATCTTTTGGGTAAACATGAAGGAGACATGAATGTCTCGATGGCTTGTGTCATCTCCAAAAAGAAAACACAAGAAAATGATAAAGATTAAACAAAAAGGAAAAGAAAAAGAAAGCCTTTTGGGTCAACATGAAGGAGACATGAATGTCTCGATGCCTTGCGTCATCCCCAAAAGGAAAACACAAGAAAAAGAAAAAGATGAAATGGAAAGGAAAAGAAAAGGAAGGCATTTTGGGTCAACATGAATATCTCGATGCCTTGCATCATCCCAAAAAGGAAAACACAAGAAAAATATAAAGATAAAAAGCAAAAGTGATGCACGACATAGAGAAGAATGAAGCTATAGATAAAGGAATTTCACAAAGAGAGATAAAATAAACAAAACATCACGGGCGATCACATTATGTACATGCAATCACACAAAAGAAAATGAAAAATAAATAATGCAAAAGACTAGTAAGGAAAATGCAAGTCAACCTATGAGCAAGTCATCCACCTCCCAATCATGTTTTGAGTATACCAAAGGTGGGAAACTAGCCAAAGGGACAAGAGAAAGTTCCAAACTAGGAGAAGCACCAGGTTCAACACTCTTTATAGGAAATTTTTCATTTAAGTTCATGGAAGAGTAAAACAATTTATTCAATTCATTATGTACCTCCTCATTTATTTTAGCGATCTCATCATCGTCATCCAAGTTAACCACAATAGGAGGATGAATGATAATGTCCATTGAAGAGTTCAAATACTGTTGTTATTGTTGTATTGTGTCACTTTGTTTTGGTTGGGTAGGAGGGTTATCATGCATTGCTTCAATCAAGTTTGGATTTTTATTTTCTTTGTTTAACTCTTCATGTAACTTGTGAGCAAGGGCACGGCGTCTTCACCTACACTCTCTAGCACCTTGGTTTCTTTTGGTTTTGTTTTCAACTTGAGTTTGTGTAGGAGTGGGTTGATCAACCATAGGTTGCTTTTCTTCCCTAAGGGGGGGAACAAAAAGAATGGTCACAAGAGGTTGTTCAACCACTTTCTCTTTTTCTTTGTAAATTTTTTTTATTCTAGGAGGTGTGACGGGGTTGTTTTCATTTTCTCTTGGTCTTTTGGATAATGTAGGTGAAGTTTTTATTTTTGGTTGGTCTGGGTTTTTTTTTTCTTGTTTAGGTTGAAGCATGGTTTCGTCAAGGATGGGAGGTTTAGGGGTGGATGGGAACATGTTTTAGAGAGATTATTCTACTAACTTCTTTGCCTTGAAATTTTGATAGGACAAGAAAAATAAGTCTTCCCTTGGCTTGATAGGTTCCATGGGCTTGGGCCAAAAGGTATCTAGGGAAAAGTTTCCTTTAGATGACAAAGGGTTAAAGTCACTATGGTGGATAGTGAATATCTCATTGTCAAATGGAAACTTTAAGCATTTATGCACAATCAAAGGGGAAACTTTCATGGAGTGAAGCCATGGGTGGCCTAGCTTCACATGAAATTGGTCCAACTGTGGGATGATGGAGAATATGACATCTAATGTTTTTTATCCTATTTGCAATGGTAGGGTGATCGATCCTATCATAGAGCACACAAAGCCATTGTGTTTCTTGATCCATGCTTTCAGTCTATCATATTCATCTTGATAGAGTTAATGAAAAATTAGAAATTCCTTAGTGATCAAATTTTCTCCACAGGTGGGATATATTAGTATCCCATTAGTGGGTTTGTTATAGATACGACCAACTATGTACAAAGGACCATCAGGCAAATGTTTAAGTATATCCTTAGAGGATAAATCAATGCCAAGAGGTCCCTTAGGTTGCACCTTACGTGGGATGACATCTATCACCCCTATCATTTCATCCATAGGATTGATATTGATAGAATTGTTTAAAACAATATAAGTATTGTTTTCATCATCTATATCAACATTCATCACATCATTCTTTGTAGTTTTGTTGGATTTGACAAATGAAATATTGTGTTTGGGCATTGGACTTGTGAACATTTACAAGTTTTGGTTCGGAGAGGCAACAAACTTATTGCCTTGATTGCTAACACCTCCAATGGATAGATAGTCAGAATCAATGAGGTCTTGCACAAGATGTTTAAGACACTTGCAATGTTTCGTGTCATGTCAATTTTGTTGGTGATAGTGGAAATAAGCATTGGATTTGAAGCTTGGGGGTAAAGGCTTATTAGGGTTGAGGATTTTGATGGGTGGCAAGGTAATCATTTGTTGTTCTAGGAGTTGGGAAATTGTGTTATGAAGGGTATTAGGTAAGGGAGTGGTTGAGGGAAGATGCTTGCCAAAGATTTGAACTTTTTTTTTTCATAAGGTCAAGGCCATCGTCCCTTTCAAGTATGTGGTGAATGTTTTCTATTGTAGGAATTGCAATAGTTGAAATGTTTTCAAGGCTTATTTGATGTTGTAAGTTTACTAGATCCTCATGAATATGAATTATATTTTCTTGTGGGATGCTATCATTCCTTGTTTCAACTTGCATACTGTAGACATCCAAATTTGATCGCTCCCATACGATAAAATTTACCTCTTTATTCATCCACTCCGTCAATATTAATTAATTTATTTAATATTACACTTCCTGCCTAAGGTTCTTAAAGTATTTAATTTAACAATTAAACACTTTATGTTACACCTTTTTCCTCTCTAAATTAAATAAATACATCAATTTATTTAATTTTGTCACCTTAATATTTTTGAATTAAAATAAATTTAAAATTATTCTTTTCTCTCTCCTTGTCACATCCTGCATCTCTAATTTGGATTAATTTAATTAATTCATGATTAGGATGTGCATCCTCTTAATCAAGGATTAATGTCACATCCTCCTACATTTTCCACTTGCTTCTAATCTTCCATTAATTATCCTAATTACGTGTTTGCTTTTAAGTCAGCCTTTCCATTTTTCCTTTCTTGGAATTAACCCTCTTCCCCATATGAATTAATTCATATTTATTCATCCTAGGTCTCTCTTCTCCCCATGTGAATTTTTATTTTATCCTCCCAAGACTTCTAGAACATTTGATTTTTCACCTCATCCACATGTGACCAATTCTAACCTTTTTGGAGACCCTCTCTTATCCATTAGATTCTCCTAAGAATGTTAATTCACATTTATTTCTCCAACCACTTTCTCTTTTCCCATAGAGATTTTTGAGGAATTCCAAAATTCCTCAAATGTCACTTTCATTCTCACTTGGGGACAAGAAGTTCCTTTTTGAGGAAATATTCTCACTCCCCAAGGTACTTGGAAGGTACTTGTCCTTCCTCCACATCATGTACTATCCTTCCACATCACCTACACATCATCTCACCCTAAGCCACTTCACATTCCACATGTCAAAATGTGAGGGCTTGTGAATCCTCAACTCATCTTAGCCCTTCATCTTGGCCTTGTTGGATAAATATCAACCATTGAATTCTCTAGAGAATTCAAAATTCTCTATAAATACCCCCTCCTCTAAGGCATTTAGAACACTTAGTCATTTTGAGCAACCTTATGCTGTCATTTTGTGCACTCATTTCTACAAGCATTTTCTCTCATCTAGCCATCCATTTTATCCACTTTTGCATTTGCATCCTAACACATAGTTAATCTTACATTTAGCTACATCAACAACCATCTAAGGAGCACACAAAGCAATCAAAATCAAGGGCCAACCAAGGAGTTTCAGTAGCAAAGAAGGTATAATCATTTTACAATCTTCATTTTAGCTCATTTCTTTTCTTTATCATTCCTTAGGCTAATCTTGAGGTGTCCCTTTGTGCTCTTCCTCATTTCATTTTAGTTATTTTTCATCTTTAGAGTAGGACTAACATTTAGGATCACTTTTTTGGCATGTTCGGTGGGATGCACAAGCGAGTTCCCGTATTTTATTTTTGTTGTTGTTGAGTTGTTTGCAGGAACAAGTTGCAAAGGAGTGACTACGCTATCTGATTTGTTGTAGAGGGGAAACTACACCCTCCTGGTCACTGCAGAAGGGCAACTACACCCTCCTAGTATTTGCAGAGGGGCAACTACGCCTTCCTGGTCACTGCAAAAGGGTGACTACGCCCTCCTGGTCACTGCAGAGGGGTGACTATGCCCTCCTAGTCACTACAGAGGGGCAACTACACCCTCATGTTCACTACAGAGGGGCAACTACGCCCTCCTAGTCACTACAGAAGGGAAACTACGCCCTCCTGGTCATTGCAGAAGGGTGATTACGCCCTCTATTCCACTGCAGAAGGGCGACTATGCCCCTTTTGTTAAACTTTGTGTTTTAACATTTTAATGTAGCAAGGCGACTACGCCCCTTGGTTAAACTTTGTTTTCTAATGTTTCACTACAGAAGGATGACTACACCCCTTGGTTAAGTTTTGTCTTCTAACATTTTACTACAACGGGGCAACTATGCCCCTTGGTTAAACTTTGTTTTCTAACGTTTCACTATAGAAGGGCGACTACGCCCCTTTGGTTAAACTTTGTGTTCTAACATTTTACTACAGCAGGGCGACTATGCCCCTTGGTTAAACTTTTTTTTCTAACATTTCACTACAAAAGGGCAACTACGCCCCTTGGTTGAGTTTTGTGTTCTTACATTTTACTGCAGCGGAGCGACTACGCCCCTTGGTTAAATTTTTAATTCTAAAATTTCACTACAAAAGGGCGACTACGCCCCTTGTTTAAGTTATGTGTTCTAACATTTTACTATAGCAGGGCAACTACACCCTCCTGGTTAAACTTTATTTTCTAAAATTTCATTGCAGAAGTGCGACTACGCCCCTTGGTTAAATTTTGTGTTCTAACATTTTACTGTAGAAGGGCGACTATGCCCTCCTATTATTGTAGAGGGGTGACTACGCCCTCTTGTCACTGCAAAGTGGTGACTACGCCCTCTTGTCACTGCAAAGTGGCGACTACGCCCTTCCTTAGCACTATAGAGGGGCGAATATGCCCCAAAACAACACTTTTTAAGAGATAAAATGACCATTTTACCTTCGTTTTTGCTCCTATTTTTTACTGTTTTCATATCCTAATCCCCTAACATTGTTTCTTACAAAGATATTTGTATTTTTGCTAAAATTTTGCAGCATATTCTTGTGTAATTGATGAAGAACGTAGGATAAAACAACTAACATTTGATTGTAGGGCTATCTGTTTACTCAGATTTTAAAAGCTATCCTTGTTGTTTTTGTTAATCTAAGAACACAGTTTAATTAGGGGAAGTAATATTCATTGCTTGCTGTGTCTATCTTTTTGGTGTTACCCCAAAGGGGGCATTAGTTTTTTTTCACTTTCCCTTTGTACTTCGTGTGAACCTAGGGAGTAGTTGGAAACAATTAGTGTCTTCTTTCTAGTGGGACCTGCCTGAGGATTTCATCACCCCAAGGGACGATCCCAACCATGTGTACTGACAGGGTATACAAAGGGGGGAGAGCAAAATATGTACCTCAATCCAGTCACATCATAATTGGCGGAGCGTCGAAGCTAGGGTGATACCTAGATAGACGTGAAGAGTTGGTCTGAGCCCTTCAGTATCTCGCTGGGGATTCCCAACTCATGCTTGTGATAGGCTAGTGTTCATGGTGCCTCATGCACTAAAAGTATATGGACTCCCTAGACACCTTATGCATCCTATATTAAAACCTTTATTGGCCATACCCTTAACACTAATCATAGGATTGTGCTTGTTTGAAAGTGTTTTCTTGTGAGAAACCAGTAATTTTTTTGA
This sequence comes from Sequoia sempervirens, assembly GCA_007258455.2. NCBI lineage: Eukaryota > Viridiplantae > Streptophyta > Pinopsida > Cupressales > Cupressaceae > Sequoia > Sequoia sempervirens. The sequence goes on from VDFB02193535.1 coordinate 10,881, forward strand.
CAAATTGGCCTTATTATTGTCATTTTAAGTCCTTTCCATAGTCATTTTCATCAAAACCAAGTCCTTGTTCACTGCAGAGGGGAAATTTTTTCCTTCTATTTACTGTAGAAGGGCAACTGCACCCTCCTATTTACTATAGAGGGGTGACTACGCCCTCCTATTTACTGCAGTGGGGAAAATTTTCCCTCGTGAACAACCAAAATTGCCCTGTTTAACTCTGTTTAGCCTCTAAACCATTTTTTAATCATTCCAAACCTTTATCTAATCATCCCAAGCCTCCCTTTAATCATTCTAAACCTCTAAAAACCTTTGTTTGATCATTCTAAACATCCATTTTATCATTTCAAACCTCCATTTAGCCTCCAAAACTCTCGTTTAACCATCCTAAATCTCCATTTGTTATCCCAAGCATCCATACATTTGTTCTCCCAATCCGTACACTTTTTTTGAATTTTCTCTCATCTAGCCATCCATTTTATCCACTTTTGCATTTGCATCCCAACACATAGTTAATCTTGTATTGAGCTACATCAACAACCATCTAAGGAGCACACAAAGCAATCAAAATCAAGGGCCAACCAAGGAGTTTTAGAAACAAAGAAGGTATAATCATCTTACAATCTTCATTTTAGCTCATTTCTTTGCTTTATCATTCCCTAGGGTAATCTTGAGGTTTCCCTTTGTGTTTTTCCTCATTGCATTTTAGTTATTTTTCATCTTTAGAGTAGGCCTAACATTTAGGATCACACATACAATCTGAAGGAAAAGAGTTGCTAGGGGTGTTATCCATGCCTAGTGTACTAGTTTCAATATTAGGAGTGGAAGCTCTAGATAACCCAAGATCCACAACAATTGTGCTATCATGAGATGACATGAGTCTCAAACTTCTTCTCAATAAGGTATTAGCAATAGGACACCAAACACTCATGCAAAGGCTACTAAATGTAGGGTGAATGCAAATGCAATGTAAGCTAAGAAGAATGAAATTTTTATAATTGAAATTCTGGAAAGTAAAACTAAAATGCAGAAACTTAGAAACTGAATTGTAAATGCCAAAAAATTCAGTGAAAAATATGCAATGGCACTAATTCGTCCAAGGTGGCGAATGAGTCTAGGGACTTTTTTTTGAAAATTTTTAAATTTTTTGAATTGAATTTTATGCTTTTTTATATTTTCTGATGCAAATTTGAGATGCAAATACAAAATTGTCAATAATTTTCAATGAAATTAGATGCAACAATGCAAGCTAAATGAGCTTTTCACTAATGCAAATAATAAAACCCTAAAATGCCAATTGAACAATGAAAAACCCAATGCAATGTTAATGCAAGCTAAATCTAAGATGTAAATGCACTCCAAATTAGAAACATGATGCTCTATATGCGTGCTCACCAAAATGAAATGAAGAAAAATAAGTGGGTGCTTTCTTTCACTTCTAGGGTTTTGGACCTAAAAGGAGAAAGACCAATTTTTCAACCTTTCACTCAAGAACAAACCCTTGAGATTTCAATCCAGAGGAGATTAAAATATGAAAAAAGGAAGGTTCTAGGGATTGAATAATGTCAAATGAGGAGTTCACCACCAAGTCTAAACTTGGAAAAGAATTTTTTTGAAAACACAATGTGATATGCAAATCAATGCTAAATGACCTAGAAAGATAAGCAAACTGTAATGAAAAGCTATTAAATTGGAAATGTGCACCTGGGAAATTGAAGGAGGTAGAATGAAGGTCTGGAATCCTAAAAAAATCTGCTATTGAAGTTGACAAGGACTCATATGTCAGGATGGGTGAATCAGTCCAATTTTTTGGAAAATGCACAAGAGTAGTTTTTAGCCAAAAGGGTATCCAGATCTAGAAAAATCTTGTTCAGGCTTGTACATTGGGACTCATTCGCTAATAATGGTAAATTAGTCCACTTCTACTTTTTGGGAAGTTCAAGACTAGATCTTGTGCCTCTTGGTCTACTTTGTTCTTCCTAATTAGTTTCTAGATCCGAAACTGCAAAAAACCACCTGTAGGTCTTCTCCAAGCTACTTGAAGGCTTGATGACAACTTTGACAAATTTTCTCCACCTTTGCTTCTTGGTCAAACCCCTTGTTGGTAATTAAACCTTGAAATGAAAGAAAATATGAAAGGAGAATGATGAATGAAAAAATAAAATGTCGCAACTCACTAAACCCTTGGAATATGAGGCTATAAATGTGTAAGTGATGGCTCCAATGGATGTGGTTCTTGACTCTTGCTTGATGTTGATAGATCTTGAATGAAATGCTTGCTTGAATCACAAAATACTACACCACAACTGTTAGCTCTAAAACAACATGATGCAAACAACCTTTGACATGATGAAACACACTTGAAAGATGCTCTAGAATGCTTGATAATCTGTTCATGAAATGCCTTGAATTTTCTTGTGAATGCTCAAATGCTCTTGTGAACTATTGAATTCTTGTAAAATTTTGTAGGTGTTGAATATGAGTGAAAGAACCTTGTATTTATACTTAATTATGCAAGAATTCTTGAAATTACAACACTACAAGTTGACATTAGATCTAGGAGAATGAAATCTCGCTAAAAATTTGAATTAAATTTGAATTTTGGTCATACGAGACTCATTCATCCAAGGTGGCAAATGAGTCCCATCACACATAATGTATAGGACCAAAATCAAAAGTGTCTAGAAATGTGTGAAATTTGCATCAGGGCCAAAAAGACCTAGGTGGGACTCATTCCCCCAAGGTGGCAAATGAGTCCCAAACACCAAGTTTTGGCCACATAAGCTAGGAACACCTGAATTATGATTGGTTACTGATTGGTGTTGGGATTATCCTCAAAAATATGCAATAAATGAGGCGCGTGGATATAAAATAGGGCCAATTAAAGCATAAGAAAGCCAAACTATTGATGAAAAGCCTAGAGAAATGTGAAAGTATGTTACAACACTCCAAATAAGGAAATATCAATGTTAATTGTGATTAAAATTATGTTTAGGTTGATAAAACCCTAGAAAAGTGTGAAAGTGTGTTACAACACTTCAGAACACTTTTGCAAGGCACCATTAAATTCCATTAGTTCACAAGGGCCCAAGACCTAATGTGAATGTGTAACCCACATTACACTAAATCAAGGTAGCATTAAGCCAAAATCCACAAGGAGAACCCAAACGAGTGCAAAAAATGTCAAAGGATCCTTTTTTCGACACTACAGTGAAGTAGAATGAATATTGCATAATGCTTCATCATAGTTAGAAAATTACACATGGTATTGGTAACATGTATCATGAATTTTAAGAGGAACACAATAAAATGGCTTACAAGATTCAAATTCCCTTTGGGAGATAAATTAAAATTTGGATACATACATTTTGAAATTTTTTTTTACAATGTTGTTTAGTTGTGTTCGAAGAACACCTTTGAATCTATTTTTAAAAAATTTAAAGAAACAAAAAGTTTCATGCATTCAACTTAATATTATAAAAAATTAATGAAAACAAAAAACTAAAAAATCCATAAAACTATTATTCAAATAAAGACCTACAAAATTGCATAACCTTCAAGTTAGAAAATAGAGAGCAAAGGTGAACAAAAAACCAATAAAATATAAATGAAAGAGATACCCACTATATAATTAATATCCAATTCATTTCCTTAGTGAAGAAATTAAACCTCACCTATGTCAAATACTTCTCTACAACAACTTGGAAGGGCAATGGTGAACCATGCAACATTGGTGACCATTTCATTATGTGAAACCTACAAAAATATTATATATAGCTAAATGAAAAGTAAAGAAATATCTAGAGTACAACATTCAATGAGGAAGCACTCAGTTACATAGTTACATTAACATACATCACTATGAATAGGAGAAATGAGTAAAAACCTACCATTACCAACCATTCCTTTCATGAAAGACTTTTGGAATATAAATTAGAGTGAAAAATGTTTTTGTGGTTATTGAAATAAACACTTGAGAAGAAAAGTATTGGAAGTGAGGTATCCATAAGTGAGAAGAGGGAGGTTCTAAAGCATTCAATGCATAAATGCTTCAAATTTTGACAACATCTATAACAAGTAAATTAAAAGGGACAAATAGATAATATGGCTACCCAAGAGGAAAATAAAAAAAATAGCACACATTAAATGTGATGAAGTGGATACATATAGTGGGGCTCTACTTGTTTGCTTTGCAACATGGAAAACACATATAACTTCAAGCTACAATATAATGATCAGTGGTGGTCTTGGCCCACCACTAATCACTCATCCTAATGGAAAACTATTTTACCCACTTGACCTATCAATGGTGTACACATGATAGTTTGCATCCACATTAGTGAAATAAATTTTAATGGGTCCACCGTGGAATTTTGGAGCTAATGTGTTTCTATTTAATAATTTTCCATCCATGTGTGACACTCCATGTGGACCTCTAGACTTAGCTAGCTCCACTATGGACTCCTCTACCTTATAGATTTGTTTTAAGTTGTAAATAAGTAAAAAAAAATCTTACAAATAATTTTAAGGAAGTATTAATTAATAAAATTTCTAAATGTGAGATTCTTATGTTTATATCATTTTTATTTTGTTTTTTATTTATTGGAAAATGGTGTAACTTTATATAAAATTAGGTTGTTAGTCTTATGTTATTTATTGATCTATTACATATTTTTATATACTTATAACTTACTTCTACTTTTGTTACACATCCATATACATTAGCCATATCTATTTATTTAGTACACCTATGCACACATATATTTTAAGACAAGATTGTGATTATAGTCACAAAATCATCTTGTCCAATTTAAAATTTGGTAGACTCTTTCCTTTATCCTTCTTGTCTAAGGTCAACTAAACATAAATTTGAGTGATGTGTTGCCATGTCCTTATATTTAAATACATAGACATTGTTGATTGCATTCATTTTGAACATCCATTTATAATTTGAATAATTATATTTGCTTATCATTCCCTTTACACACTTGAATTGGTGAATTAAAAGGAATATAGTTATACAAAAGTATTTGTAGTACCATATACATGGTTAAAGATTATCCCTTTTTTATCATTCATACATATTTTTGCTACTTAGGCTCCAAAATCCTAAAATAGATATTTGAGTTTTTGTATGTGTTGGATAAAAAATTGATTTTGGTTTAGCTATATACCAAACTAAATTGGATATACATTACTGTAAGTGTGGAAAAAGTAAACTAAATGCAATTAAATACACCTCTTAATGAAACATTGTATCAAGATTAAACATGAATTAAACTAATTTAAAATAGAGAAAAGCTTGAAAGCATCTCATTGTCTCCTATCTCCAAAGATTTATGAGTCACAGAAAGGCTCTCAGATTTGGTAAAGTCTTGTGACTATTAAAATGCCTATTCAGAGAATGAAATGATGCTAAATTTTGTGATGTGATGATTGCTAATGATTCTTGGATGATATGGAGCTACCGTAAACTATCCTAACATGAAACCTACTAAATGGAAGCTACAGTAAAAACTAATGATGCTGTCGTGATATGAAATCTACTGATGCCATGATGCTATGATGATATTAAAATGTTAATGCTAATGCTTATGATTGCTTGGTTGCTTGGTTGTATTCCTGCAACGTAAGTTTGCATAAATTGGGATATCTCAAATCATTTTCATGCTTCAAAAGGTTGTATATATATAGATTTTTGACAATAGTTTTGCATAGGGGTAACACAATAGAGGCTGAGATTAAATTTAGAGATTTGAATGGTAAGAGATGAGAAGGTGGAGCTGATCATGGGGGATTGTTCAGGTCCCTGTGAAAACACTGGGCAAGATGAGAGGAAAGATTTGAGGAAGAAGATTAAGAGGATTTCCTGTAGGTTTTTCCTCGAGGGTTTTCTCGTGAATGCTAGTTAAATTAATTAGATTTGAAAAATCTAATTTTATTATTGAGTGAATAGAGGGACTTGGTTTATGCATTTATTTAAATTTTTTTGATTTATTTAAATTAGCAAAAAGAGAGATAAATAATTTAATAAAACAAACTATATAAGTTGTTTATTAAATTAAAATAGAAAGAATATGATAATTAAATTAAAGATTTTTAAGATATCTTTATTTAATTAAAAATAAATGTGATGAGATAATTAAATAATACCAACTATTGAAGTTGTATTTTTAATTTAAGATAGGATTTTAATGGATAAAGTATAATAATGATAATAATTAAATAAAACAAAGTATTTGATTTTCTTCATTTAATTAAGAGGAAAATAATATGATAAAATAGAAGAATTAATAGTGAACTTAATATAAATAAATATTTCTATTTATTTACTAAGTAGATGAATTAAGATTAATTAATCAAACAAGTCATATTTAATTAATTAGATTCTCCATACCATTTTTAGGTGTATACATTTTGCCCCTCTTTGAAGTGATGTGTTTACACATTGCTTCAAAGAAAGTTTTGTGCTACTGTTGCTAGTATTGATGAAAAAATTTCAATGTGCCCTAGACATGTTTTTTAGGTGATTGATGGATATATGCCCCCTCGGGAGATAAATTAATGATTTTTTTTTTTTTGAATTTTTTTAAATTTTTCAAATTTTTAATGATTTTCTCATGATTGGATGTAGATTCAATAAATATTTGATGATAAAATAATTTATCTCTTGATAATTGATGAAGAAAGTGGCCCTAGATGAATTTCAATTATTCTCCCCCTTTTTTAAAAAATTAAATCAATCCCATAAAAATCCCTTTTTAAATAACCTATAAAAGGTTAAAGAGGTCCTTTTCAACTTCATTTGTACATTGTGACTTTTGAAAATTTGGTGAGAGAGATTCTTGTGCTACTTAGAGCGAGAAGCCAATTCCATATCACCTGCCGTTTCGAGTGTGTTCAATGACATCAGCGGTCGACTGCATTCAGACCTCTGGTATGTCTATTTTTTCCTTGGTTTTCATGCGTTTTCCTCTTTTTTGTGTATTTTTTGAATTTTTGATTTTGAACTCCTTTTTGTGCTTTTAAAATCCATTGTAGCGCTTTTAAGTTCTGTTGTAGCACTTCTATAATTTAGTGCTTAGGAGGTCTATTTTAGCGCGTTGATAGGTTAGATTAGCGCTTTGCAAAGTTTAGTGCTTAGGATAGTCATTGTAGCGCTTATGTAAGATACATTAGTGATTTCAAAACTTTAGTGCTTTGGTTAGATTTTGTAGCGCTTAGACTTCCTGTTTTAGTGCATTTAAATTTTTATCGCTTTTACCCAAAATGTTAGCGATTTGGCCAAATAGAATGGCACTTTTGATAAAATAGCACTCTATCCATCTATAATAGTCCTTTATCTGATGAAATGGTGCATGTCATTGTTTGTAGCACTTTGAATTCCTTGCTAGTGCATTTAAATCAAAGTGTTTTGGTTTTTGTCAATTTGTTCTTGATGTAGTTGATTTCTGATCGTATCAGCTGTTGGTTTGATATGAATGATTTGTCTAATCAAATACATAATTTTTTGATCTCATGATAGGCAAGGTCTGATGTTTGTTTTGATGATAACTATCCTCATGATAGGTGAGGAATAATTATGATTGACATACCTCATGATAAGTGAGGTTGATTTGATGCATTGATGATTAAGCTCATGATAGGTGAGGTTGATTTGATGCATTGATGATTGACCTCATGATAGGTGAGGTTCAATGATGTTTGCTCATGAGATTTGATCAAAATTCTCACCAAGAGTTGATTTGATTTGATATGATATTTTGATGTTATTCAATGATTGACATGAATTTATTGACTTTGATCTTGTTATGATAATAGGAGTGATTAGGGAACCTCCAAGTTCAAGAACTTTTCCCTTGGACATTTGATCTTATACCATGGTTGGCACAACCTGAGACAACTATTATCACATGTGGATTATCTCCCCTTCTATATATGCCCCGGATTAGGATTAATTGGGGTTTATTGACAGTGCTAGCCGAGAGGTGGCATAGCGAGCATAACACCTTTCATCTTCCTACTGGTGAGATGATAGTCACCCCAGAGGATGTTTGGTGGATTCTGCAGCTTCCGATTGTCGGTGATCTAGTCATATATTATTGTAGAAAGCAAGTTGGGGCTGATGCTCTTCGTAGAGTGTTCAAGGATCATATTGCTGGAGAGTGGATTCCATGGTGTGAGATGGTTGATTCATATGCCACTTTCCCTACAGTACTTGTTGGTTTCATCGGTGGATTCCTTAGTCCTGATCCAAGGTCTAAGGGATTCTCAATGGGTTGGGGCTGAGTTTCAGAGAGTATGGCTGTTCATGGCACCAAATTTTCTTGGGGCATGCATATGCTTTCCTATTTATATCATGATTTACATTCAATTGTGTGTCTCAATGGTCGGAGTTTATCTGTCGATGTTACTTTGCTTCAAGTATGGGCATGGGAGCACATAGCTGTCACACGTCCAGTTCTAGTTAGACAAAGGCCACCCATGAGACCCTATGTGTTTAGATATGCCAGTCGGATTACTCAGTCCAGATTGGGTAAGTTAGAGTATTGGAGGAGAGTTATTGATGACATAGAGTCTGTAACATGGCGTCCCTACCTATATTATGATCATTGGGATGATGATGATATTCAATTGCCATTTCTTTGTCAATCAATGATCCTTATCAATTGTGTTCGTCAGGTATTGGAGAGATTCTTGATCAAATCAGTGTATAGAAAGTATGGGATGGTACAGAGTATGCCCTAGGATGTTGCTCATTACACTTGTCATCAGTCAAATACCAGAGATTGGGGGCCTTGTTTATCATATGCTACTATCATTTAGGAGTATTAGGCTTTACAGCCATTTGTGTGGGACATTCGGTTAGGAATTTTTGAGCCTACAGTTACAATAGACTATGCTGAGTTTTTTTCTTTACATATGTCTCTTACCATTCTAGATGAGCCTGCCCCATTACCTGCAGAGGAGGACGTTCCTGTGGCACATGATTGGAGATAGAGGAAAGAGGATGTTGGAGAGGTTGAGGTAGAGGATGTTGGTGTGGTTGGGGAGGTAGATGTTAATTTGGAGGAGGATGTTGGTGTAGAGGAGGATGTTAGTGCCGAGGAGGATGTTGGTGTTGAGAGCAGTAGAGATGAGAGTAGTGGGGATGATAGCAGCGGGGATGATAGATTTGATAGTGGAGAGGCTGCAAGTGGGTCGAGCCCTATTTTAGATTTTCCTGATGAGACTATGCCTCATAAGAGGCAAGCTATGGGAGGTGTTTTAGAGTGGTTGTAGGTAGCAGATCTTCAGGTTCAATTAGAGGCTACTCAAGAGCAACTTATTCAAGCACAGGGTTTACTAGAGAAGACCTAGGCTCAAATGCAAGCATAGGCCGAGTTGCATGCAAAGACTTTAGCATCAATGCAGACTCAACTAGTCACAACTCAATCACAAATTGCAACATTGATATCTGAGAGGGATGCGGCTAGACAGACTGCAGGGGCATCCCAGGCTCAAATTACTTCTTTGATAGTCGAGAGGGATGCGGTCAAGTTTGCAACAAAGAGTGCTTAGGCTTCTGTCAATAGATTACAAAGACTAGCAGATGGTACCTCCCTAGAAAATTATATGTGAGAGGTTGCTCGTATTGGAAAGGAGATTGAGTTTTATAGAGCGAGATATTATTATAGAGTTCCTTCTAAGTAGAGATTCAACTATGCAAGGTCTCGTTCTGCCAGGTCACATTCCAGGATTGTCAGTGCGGGTGTTACACAACCTCTACCTAGAGATCCTAGGGATCTTGGTTCCTCTAGTGGTAGGGGTCTTGAGCCTGCAATGCCTACACCGCTTGGAGCCAACAACACATGATTGTTGTTCATGTTACATTCAAGATGTGATGTACACTTTGATTATTTTGATATACAACCATTTTTTATGTTATATCTCTCTTCATTTCATACATCGTTATATAATTGACATTGTGAATTTGATATATATGATATGGAGTGGATTCTTTGGTCTATTATGTGTTCTATATGATCCTCTGATGGATGTATTTTTCTCTATGTTTTATATGCTATGTGAATATTTTATTTTTATGATGCTATGCTTTGATATGATGTTGTTCTACTTATGATGTGCATAATGGTAATGTATGGAGGCATGTTATATGGATACATGATTATGGATATGATGCATTTAAATGATATACTATATGCGATGTAAATGCAAATATATGATGTAATAAATTGATGGACTTTATGATAAAATGGATGGATGATATATGGATATGTGATATAATAAATGGATGGATTTAATGAGTTATGATGATGATGTATGTTTGTGAAAATGGAATGATAGAGATATATGTTTGTTGAGATTTTTGTTATGATATGATGAGAATGCAATAATGATTTGATTGAAATGTATGAATCATGAAATGATGATGTAAATACTTTTAATGTATGTAAATGAATATGATGATGCAACTATATGATAATGAGGATGCTTTTGTAAATGTCAAGTATACTCAGTCTATTATGATAAAATATAATTGTTTAATGAATGATTCACCAATTTTGTAACAAATACCCTGTAGATGTAACACTATTATGGATGCAATCTACTTTTACCATGCAAATCTACATGTAAACATAGGAATTTTAACAGTAATTTTGTGCTTTGTATTATCATTGAGCTTTTAAAATGTTGAAAGTGAGTACAAGAATCAAAGGTATAATGTAAACCGATGATGTCCTGAGTACTACTTTCATGATTTTTAATATTGCAAACAAACACAAGCATCGAGGTATAATTAAACCGAGACGACTTGATCATTTCTTGTGTAAACAAACAAGAATTAAACACTTTCCTATGTGAATTGGAATGTCATCCATGATACTTTGTAGAGAATTTCCCACAACAATTCACACAGTAATAGTGATTAATTCATAGACAACAAACAAAGAAAATACCATTCTTCTTCTTGGCTTCTCTAGTTCAATACATCATTGAGTTGCTCCAAAGAAATGATAACCATGATCAAAGTACAACTTATCCAAATTTTGCTTAAAGTATTTCAATCATTATTCAGATAAGATCATCCATCCCAATTTTGTCATGTTTTTGTGTTTTTGAGATTTTGGATCAAACTAACCTAAAGAATTATCCTAGGGGCCTTGGGGGCTGATGAAAGATTAGCCTTGCCTATGTTATACACGCAGAGACCACGTAGTTTGACTGACACAGACTCATATTTTTGACTTTTTTGATACTGAAGTTTTGACTTGTTTTTGGATTTTCTAATGTGAACTAGATGTTTGATTTGCTTCCGATGGTGATTGATGTTCCATGTTGGGTTGTGTTTTGATCATTGTTTTTGTCTAACTATTGTTTTTCCATTTGATTAAGCTCCATGTTTATGTTGCCTCCAATGATTTTCAAATGTTGCCACCAAGCTAGGGTGAGACATGACCACGTGATGTGATATGATAATGGATGTAAAATGATGGTGGAAGTAATGACCATGACATGTGTCCAAATAGATGGGAGAGCTGATTTGAATCACAAATAGTGCCTGTTGCCAGGTTTTCACCATATGTTTTTATTGCACTTTTTCATTCTTTTTTATTTTTTTGTATTTTTTTGTCACTAGGATGAATATTTTCCAGGTTTTCATCAAGGTAACCATTTTCAGAAACTAATTCATGCACTAAGTGATTCAAGTATAGAACTTTCTGAGATGGATACTGTTGATAGGTTCATCAGATAGATCCCCTTTTGGTGTAGACAATTGATATGCTCTTGATCCATACACTGATATGATTACAAAGGGACCTAACCAATTAGGTTCAAACTTCCCTTTCTTTTCTCTATCTTGCTAATTCCTAGGGTTTTCCTCTAGGACCTTGAGTCTCAAATTTGAAATACTCTAGGTTTTACCCTATGATTGTAACTCCCTGACATTCTTTGCTGGTAGGACTTCAAATGATTGATTGCTTGATGATGACGTTCATCCAGTAATTCTAGTTCCTATAGCCTTGAAACTCTATAATCTTCATTTGTAATGATACCTTTTAGTGAGACATGGAGTGATAGTATTTCTACTTCAATTGGTAGAATGGCCTTTGATTCATACACAAAGGCATATGGTGTAGCTCCTATTGGTGTTATGATGTTGGTTTTGTAGGCCCATAGTGTAGGATTTAACTGAACATGCCAATCACATCCAACATTGTTTACTGTCTTCTTTAGTATTTTTAGGATAGTCTTATTTGAGGCTTCTGCTTGGCCATTTCCCTGTGGATAGTACAATGTTGAAAAATGATGTTGAATATGGAATTGTTCACATAATTCTTGGATGTCCTAATTTTTAAAAGGCCTACCATTGTCTGTGATAATGGATTGAGGTACCCCGTACCAATAGATAAGGTAGTTGAGTATGAAAGATGAAATCTATTTTCCAATGACAGTTGTCAAAGGAACTGCTTCTATCCATTTTGTGAAATACTCTATTGTTGTGATGATGAACTTGTACCCATTAGACGAAGAAGGATTTATTTTCCCTACCAGGTCCAACCCACATTGAAAAAAGGGCCATGTGATGTGAAAGGTTGTAACTCTTGCGCCAACGCATGAATTAGATTACCATGAATCTAACATTTCTGACACTTTTTAACATATTGATATGCCTCCCTCTCCACATTGGGCTAGTAATACCATAAATGAAGGAGTTTCTTAGCTAGGATTCGCCCACTTGAATGAGTCCCACAAACACCTTCATGGACCTCTCATAAGGATGTTTTAGATTTATGATGCTCCAGACACCAGAGAAGAGTACCATCTAGATCTCGACGGTAAAGGATGTCAGTGATTAATGTATGTCATGCAGATTGACGAATAAAGTTACATTTTTGGTTTCTAGAGAGATCAAGAGGAAGAATGTTATCTTTGAGGTAAGTATAGATCTCTCCATATTGTGAGGGTTGAGTGTTGGTTATGTGGCATATGGTCTATGAATCAGGATTATCGTATGTAGGATTAGATACTTGTTCAACCATAAACTCATATCGACCTTTCTTTTCTGATAATTGCAAAAGGGAGGCAATTGTCTCCATGGAATCTGCAACTTTGTTTTTTTCCCGGTATTTTCTCGAACTTGATATTCTTGAAGTAATTTTTAAGATCATCTATCATTTTCTTATAATGAATGAGCTTCTCATCCTTTGTTTGATACTAGTCATTTACTTGATAGATGACAAGCTGTGAGTCCCCATACACTTGCATTTCTATGATTTTCCATTCAATAGCTAGACTTTGATGTTGATAATCAATGCTTCATACTCAGCTATATTGTTTGTACATGGAAAAATTAACCTATAGGATTTTGGAATGGTGTGTCCTTGAGGTGTGAAAAACAGAATTCCTACACCAACTCCTCTTTGTGTATATGATCCATCAAAATAAAGCCTCCATTGTTGTGTTGTAATATTCATGATGTCGGCATCTGGAAATTCAATGTCCATTGGATGATGATCATGTAATGGAGCTTCAAATAGTTGATCCACTATTACCTGTCCTTTGATGGCTCTCCTATCGACATATTGGATTTCAAACTCGCTTAAGATCATGACCCATTTTGCAAGTCTCCCTGTTAGAGCAACTTTACCGAGTAGGTAGTTCAATGGGTCTATTTTTTCTATGAGTCTGACTATGTGAGTCAACATGTAGTGTCACAACTGTTGGGTTGTAAATACCACTGTCAAACAAGCCTTTTCTATGAATGTATAGTTTATTTCATATCCGTTGAGAGTTCTGCTAATGCAGTAAACTGCTTGTTCTTTTCCTTCAGAATCCTCCTGTGCTAATATAGCTCCTAAAGATATGTCAGTTGTTGTGATATACAGTAAGAGTGGTCTTTCTGCTATGGGTGGCATGAGTATTTGAGGTCACACCAAATATTGCTTTATCTAACTAAAAGTTGTTTCACAGTTATGATCACATTTGAATAAAACATTTTTATGAAGTAGATGATTAAATGGGTAACTCTTAACTGCTAGTTGGGAGATAAATCTCCTGATGGATTGTAACCTACCTTGTAGGGACCATAATTGAATGATATTTTTAGGCGGCAACATCTCCATTATTACTTTAACCTTAGTTGGATCCACTTCAATACCTTTTTATGACACTATGTAACCAAAACATTTTGTTGATGTCACCCTGAACACACAATTCTTCAGGTTCAACCTTACATTGAATTTTTCCAATCTAGTGAAGATTTTATCAAGCATTTCCAAATGTCCTTCCCTAGTGTGTGATTTTTCTAAAATTTCATCCACATAATCTTCCATGAAAGTATGCATCACGTTGTGGAAAATTGTGGTCATTTCTAGTTGATATGTTGCATTTGCATTTTTCAATCCAAAGGGCATGACATTCCAACAAAATGTACCCCAAGGGAAAGTGAATGTCATATTTTCTTGATCTTTAGGTGCTATTTTTATTTGATTATATCTTGAGAAGCCATCCATTATAGATAACATGGCATGTCCTGCTGTTAGAGCAACAATTATGTCAATTTTGGGCAAAGGAAAATCATCCTTTGGGCATGCCTTGTTTAAATCCCTAAAATATGTGCATATTCTTATGCTATTATCAGGTTTGGATACTGGAATAATGTTTGAGATCCATTCTACATAATCTATGGACCTGATAAAACCTGCATCCAATAATTTCTTCAGCTCAACTTTAACCATAAGGGCGATGTGGGGATGCATCTTTCTCAATTTTTGTTTGATTGGTTTGATTCCCTTTGGTAGTGATAGATGATGCATTAGGAGTTGTGGATCCAATCCTAGCATGTCAGAATAAGACCATGAAAAATTTATGTGTCATTGCAAAATTTATGTCATGGATGTTGCTAGATGTAAGATCTTTGCCTTTTCAGTTGTTTATAGATTTATAGACTGTGTTGGATCTACTAGTACCGGTGATCTATCATTGTAATGCTCTGGGAGAGTGTCAAATCTTCCATCCTTCAGCACCTCAAAAAGGTTTTCATTGTTGGATACTTTCTTTAATTTTCTCTTTTCAAATTCTAATGCTACCTTAGAGAGGTTTTCACCATTAGATTTATTTTTCCTGTTATCATTTTTACAACTGAAAGATTTGGCACCCTCCTATTGTAAAGCATCGATATGAGTGTTATGGATAGTACTTGTATTAGTTTCATCACTACAAAGATAATTTATGATGGCCTAATTATTTGAAAGGACTAGTATAAGAATAGGTTTGGTGGGTTCCCAATCAATAAGTTTGGGGTGCATTAAAGGTAACAAGTCAACAGATTGAATAAGGTCAACTGTTGTAAGTGTCATGATAGCTAGGTGGTCAAAGTTTTTGGTAGGAAGTTTGAGGTCTATGATAGTACTCACCTCCAAGTTTTCTAACTCACTCAATGCCTTATCATCCTCGCTTGAGTCATCAATATTTGTTGATCCCATAACAAATGTTCTATTTCCTGAACCTTGTCCCTCCTCTCGTAAGGGTGTATATACTTGGATAACATCAATCTCTTTTTTAGTATAAGATGTAGCAGATAGATGATCCCATTCATATTCATTGGAGTCTGTGTTGGAGCCATCTCTCATTTGTAGTATCCTTTCTACTGCTTTTTGGGTTTCTTCCTCTTTTTGTTCAGTTATGTAGCCTAATCCTATTTTGTCTTTAGGTTGTAATGTTAGAGGTTGAATGGGTTCAATAATACCATCCTTTCTCTTTCCAATTGATGCTTGACTTTTGTAGCCCATTTTCTCTAAAATGGCCTTCCCTTTTCCATAATGATCAGTTTTGATGCTAACATTTTCTGATTTTGATGCTTCCTCGTCTTTCTATAGCCAACTAAGAATGGCTTTGTCTTCTAACTCATCTTCGAGTGTACCTCCTTTTATAAACCTTTCATTTAGAGCTGTGATGGCTTGCGATGAACTTGAAGTATTTAATATGGGTTGTCCATATTTTTTTGGTGATAGTAGCAACTATGATAGGCACAAATATTTCTAAAGAGAATATTCTCCTAAGCCCTTTTCCTTTATATGAACCTTTTTTGGAAGTTGTGATAATTCGTTTATAGGACCTTCAGTATTTGATGTGCTCGTGACAGTTGTTTCTTTCTCTAGATTCTTCTTCTCAACCCATTTAGATATGAAATTGGGTTGGTTGTCAACAGTGAATGAAGTGGAAGTATTGACTTCTTTGTTATGAGGTACTAGAGTGTCTTGAGTTGCTTTTAACATGTTGCAAGTCTGTGGATTGTTGTTGTTAGCTGATATGGTGACCTCCTGTCCATTTATTGGAAATTTTAGACATTGATTGTATGTTGAAGGTACTTCTTGCATGTCATGGATCCATGGACAACCCAATAGTATGTTGTATGTTAGATCCTTGTCTAACACTTGACAAACAATGTTTTTGAAAATCAACCCTACCTGAATTGGAAGTATAATAAGCCCTTTGGAAGACCTTTCCTCTTCATCATATGCCTTTATTGTTATTTTTCTCCTGGCATCAATGGTGTTGCTAGAATAGCCTAGTGCATAAATAAATTTCAAGGTACAAATATTTAAACTAGCTCCTCCATCTATTAGAACACGCTTGACACGGTGTTTGTGGATCATAACTTCTATATGCAAGGCTGCATTGTGGGGGTGATTTAAAGATACATCATCTTGTTCAGAGAACGATAGGCAATAAGGTGTGGTGAGATGTCCCACCATGACTTGGAATTCACAAACATCCAAATTATTAGAGACTATTGTAGCTACTAGAGCCTATTCTAAAACTTCTTTGTGTGATGGTGAAATTTTGAGAAGTTCTAGAATGGATATTTGCACAGGTATCTTTTGTAATTGGTCTATGATATTGTATTGATGTGATGGGGGAGTATTGTTTTTGGAGGAAATTCCTTTCAGTATTACTCTGGATTTCCCTCTTGTCGTTATATTGACTTGTGGATGGTCTTGTGTTTCCCTGATTTTTAGGACATTGATTTGATTATCAAATGAATTTTCACTTGGCATTATGTTCAAGGATTTGATGCCATTGATGTTTGTGTCATCTCTTTGATTATCAATGTCATTTTTCTCTACCTTGGAAAGGCAAAGAATGGTGGTGTCATAGACATAGTTTATACTTTTTCCCTTTCCACTAGAAGAAGACTCTCCTTTTTTCATAGTTGGGTAATGGATTGGTAAATGCCGTGTGATCATTGTTTGTCTGATGCCTTTCAACAAACACCTTCTTGGCTTCGACCAAGTCTTGTATTAGGTGTTTTAGTTGCATACATTCATTTGTTTTATGTCCTTTATTATTATAAAAATTACAATAATTTGCATCATTCCACCATGATGGTTTTACCTTTGGCTCCCAATTTCAAGCTTTTGGTAAAGTAATAAGTCTATTTGCAATGAGTTATCTCATTGTTGATTCCAATGTTTGTCCTAATGGGGTGAATTTTCATCAATTGGATTGTCTTTGGTATGATGGTTGAGATTCTCCATTGTTGGTGTTATTATTTTGAATAGTGATCTGATTGTTGTTTTGGTTTTCATTTTGATTTGTTTTGGTAGTTGATGTTGTCAAATTGAATACTAGTTTTATATTGTTAGTTGTAGATTCATTGCTTCCAGTATTTCTATTTTTCTTCCAAAATTTTGGCTTGTCATTGTTTCCATAGTGATTTTCGTTGTTCGATGTTTCACTGTAGTGCTTAATCACTCCTTGTTTGACTAGGGATTCTTCGATTTTGAGCCCATTCTCAATTACTTTTTTGAATGTTGGGGGACATTGCAATTCAAGTCTATAACTCATCTGATCATTTAAGTTGTCTATAAATAATTCAATCTTCTCCTCTTCAAGTATAGATAAAGGATATCTAGCAAACAACTTTCTCCATCATTGTAAGAATGATAAGAATGTCTCACCATTTTTTCTGTTTCAGGTTATATAGATCCTTTATTGTTACATCATGTGTTATGTTGAAGGAGAATTGATAAATACATTTTTTGACCAATTCTTTGAAGGATCTAATCCCTGGTTGTAATTTTGAGAACCACTCCATACAATGGGTCCCCAAACTCCTAGGAAATAATCTCATGAGGTATGTATCTTCTTGTGCAAACTCGAGGCTCATTGTTCTGAATTCTTGTACATGGTCAATCAGGTCTAGTTTTCCATTGTATTTGTTGTATTTAGGAAACTCACAATGCCTTGGGAAGGGTATCATATCCACACATAGATGAAAAGGGTAAGGACCAATGTCCTTTAATAATTTTTTTTTGTGGTTCCTATTTGCATATTTTGAATTTTCGTTTGTAGGGTTTGCATTTGAGCTATCAAAGCGACCACTTGATCTATATCCTAGGTGTGGTTTGGTTCTGTTTCATTGGTTCTAGGTGTTTCCTTTAACTAATTGATGTCAAAATCTTTCGAAAGTTTGCTAGCTAACTCTGCTAACATCAAGAGGTATTTCTCCATGTATTGTTCTAAGACCTTTTCCATAAATTTATGACAATTTGGGTCTTGTTGGGCATGTTGTATATCCTCTTGTGTTATTTAGTTGCTTTCATGTTGTTGGTATCAGAAAAAAGGGTTTTCTTCAGTCATGTTTAGATTTTTAGTTTCTTTCTCTCTGAGTTTTTTTCTTTACAACCTTGTTAAGATTGGCATACAAGTTTTGGTTTTTTTTCACTAAACTTGGATCTTCTATGTGGTGTTAGTGTCAATTTAATTTTAAAGAAGCCCAATAGAATGATGTATTCTATTGACAAGGCTAAGTTAAAATTCCTGATTACTGAGTTTTGTTTCATGATGGTAGGATGTCAAAATCTTGATGAGGAAACTTGGCTCAATAATCTAGGTTTTGTGTTGATAATTGGACACTTTTTTTTTGCAAGATTTGGTGTTTTGTTTGAAAACAATTTAACTTGTAAGAACCTACTTTGTTTTAGGTTTTAAGGAAACTATCTGATCTGCAAAATCTTTCTGACTAGTAAAATCCAATGTTTTTGATGTGAAATGTTTTTTATAGTTGTTTCAAAAGATTATCTATTTTCTATTTTGCATAAGCACTAATACAGAGGGTAGAAGTGCTAAAATAGAATACAAAAGTGCTAGAATTTCTAATAAAAGTGTTATAAAACAGTGTAGAAGCGCTAAGATAGAGCACAAAAGCACTAAAAGACCAGATGGTACTTGACATTGGAAATGTTTGATAATGAAAAAGCGCTATAAAATTAATCAGAAGTGTCGAAACAAATTCCAAAAGTGCTATGTTTGATTGTGGAAGCACTAAAAGATGGCTTAGAAGCGCTAGAATAGTGCTGACATTGAATTTTCTGAAAGTTTGGTTTGTTGTTGATAGAAGCATTGTAAGATTTATCAAAAGCACTAAAACAAAGGGTGGAAGCACTATAATTTTCTTTGTAAGGGATAGAAAAAATTTTAGATGTGCTATAGTTTGTCTCAAAAGCGCTATAGTTTCTGTTTAATGCCAAGCAGGGGGTGGCAATATGGGTCTCTCAGCTTCTATGTCTGCTTTCTCTTCTTCTTCATCCAATACTATGGATGTATTGAGGAATTGATGGGGTATTTCATTCTTTTCAAAAATAAATGTTCTCAAACTACTGATAATGTCAGATTGAGTGCCTTCAATGTGTATGTTACTAGGCTGAAATATTGGTGTGGTTAGCCCTTGTTGTTGAACAAGAGTTGTAGGTTTCCAAATGGTCATAAGGTATGTTGTATGATGGTTTCAATACCTTACTGTAGTGTTATTCATTACCTATTCCTAGGAAAGAGGTAGTAGCATGGGTCTTCTTACTACTATGTTTGTCTTTTCTTCTTCTTTGTTCAAAACGATGGATGCTATAAGAAACTGATGGGGTGTTTTTTTTTCCTCAAAAATAAATTCCCTCAAGCTACTGATAATGTCAGTTTGGCTATTTTCAAGATGTATAAGGCTAGGTTGTATGATATGTGGTATAAGGCCTAGTTGTTGAATGGGAGCTATAGGTCGCCAAATGGTCATAAGGTGGTAACTCCTTGATTTTGGATGTCAACCTAAGGTTTCCAAAGATTTGTCTATCGTAAGAACTGATCAGGTCTAGTGGAGTATTCTATGGTGGGTTGTGGAATGGAGGATTGACGAATACGTTTGCTATGCTTCAATTCCTGTGAAAGAGTGCTTCTCTGAATATAGGCTCGTGAATTCAAAGGTTCTACAACATATTCATCAGTGTAACCCCTATAAAAATCATGAAACCCATGGAGGAAAGTTTTATGATGAAGTAAAGTCTTCCTATTTTGATACAAGAAATGTCTTCTTTGTAAAAGATGTATGTAACTAAGAGGTGTCTTGGGTTTTCTAATTCTCTTGGAAAGATATTTTCTAACAAACTTAGTGGTTTTCCAATCTCTAATCATATATTCTCAGATTTTATTTTGTTCGATTTGTTTGTATTTTTTAGGATGATCTTTTTATCTGAATTCTAATGATTTTGGAATACACAACACTCAAATGAAGACAATTTTTTTTAAGGGTTGTAATCTAAACAGATATTGTATGTTCAAAATAACCACACATGGCCCTATTTTCTCTGGTTTGATAACAATAAAGCACTTCAGAAAAACTCACTCTTAATAGTCAAAAGGTCATCATTATACCTAACAACCCACATCTTCAAATTGCTTTGACTCACACAACCATGTCACCCCTAGAGGGCGCCCATTTTTTTGTATTTTCCAAGCGTGTACTCAAGGTTAGATTTCTTGATCCCCTAAGTAAATAGTCCTTGGAAATTATATGGTGAGTGTCTTGGGGGCAGATTCTTCCCTCCCCTTACACTCTGAGTATTACAATGTCTGGTTACTGACTTGGCTGGATACTACACTAGGTTCTTATAAAGGGTTTTTTTTTCAGAGCGAAAATAATAAACTCCCTTAGGAGACCTCCCAACCTTTAAAAAAGGTTTTAGGGATGGTTATCTTGCACACTTCTAGAAAAATTGGGTTTCCCTAGATTTGCTTTAAATTTTATAGTGGTGTGAAAAAACCTGGCTTTGGTTTGAACCCACTTAGGTCGTTCTTGTAGGGTGAGTGCTCTTTCCCACTACAACATGTCTTCTAAAGGATGTAATAAAACTTGAAGAATGCATAAAAAGGACGAGTCTGGATTTTTGGATCACCCAGTTAAGGGGAGAGCATATGCCTATCAACCATACAAACACATAAATCACTTGTTCAATTTTAGAGCCCAAATGAAAATTTTCTAATCTATGTGAAGATGTTACTTCACAGTGAAGATGTTGCTTCACAAAAAGACATGGTGTTCATTTTTAAATCCCAAATTGAGAAGTCTAGTGACTATCCTAGATTGATAAATTTTTAATCCAAAATGAAAATGTGACTATCCTAGGATTGATTGATTTTTAAACCAACTAAAAAAGTGCCTATCCTAGATTGATTCTTTTTAATCCAACTGAAGGAATGAAATTTACTGGCCATGGATGCATCGGATCTAGAAAATGAATTACATAGAAGCGCTATGACAATGGTCAAAAGTGCTATAGAAATATTCAAAAGCACTATAGCAATAGACATAAGTGCTATAGAAATAGCCTAGGAAGCGCTATAGGATTTTACCAATGCACTAAAATAGATGTTGAATGTGAACTATTGGTCTGTGCTAGATGGTAAGATTGAAGCGCTAAAACAATCCTTCAAAGCACTATACTTTTATTCGAAAGCACTAGAACAAAATTCAGATGTGCTACAGTTTGTATCAAAAGTGCTATAGAATCTTTCGATCACTCTAAAACAATTTACGCTAGATTCTTGTACAAAAAATTTCCAGAAAAACTTGTTAAGAACATGGGGTATGGCCCCACGGTGGGTGCCAAAATGTAAGTGTGGAAAAAGTAAACTAAATACAATTAAATACACCTCTTAATGAAACATTGTATCAAGATTAAATATTAATTAAACTAATTTAAAATAGAGAAAATATTGAAAGCATCTCATTGTTTCCTATCTCCAAAGATTTATGAGTCACGAAAAGGCTCTTAGATTTGGTAAAGTCCTGTGACTATTAAAATTACTATTTAGAGAACAGAATGATACTAAATGTTGTGATGTGATGATTGCTAATGATTCCTGGATGATATGAAGCTACCGTAAACTATCCTAACATAAAACCTGCTAAATGGAAGCTACAGTAAAAACTAGTGATGATGTCATGATATGAAATCTATTGATGCCATGATGCTATGATGATATTAAAATGCGAATGCTAATGCTTATGATTGCTTGGTTGCTTGGTTGTATTCCTGTAGAGTAAGTTTGCAAAAATTGGGATTTCTTAGATCATTTTCATGCTTCAGAAGTTTGTATATATAGATTTAGGGAAATAGTTTTGCATAGGGGTAACACAACAGAGGCTAAGATTAAATATGGATATTTGAATGGTAAGAGATGAGAAGGTGGAGCTGATCATGGGGGATTGTTCCTCCCCATGAAAACACTAGGCAAGATGAGAGGATTGCTTGCAGGTTTGTCCCTGAGGCTTTTCCCGTGAATGCCAGTTAAATTAATTAGATTTGAAAAATATAATTTTATTGGTGAGTGGATAGAGGGATTTGATTTATGCTTTTATTTAAATATTTTTAATTTATTTAAATTAGAAAAAAGAGAGATAAATAATTTAATAAAAAAACTATAAAAGTTGTTTATTAAATTAAAATAAATGGAATATGATAATTAAATTAAATATTTTTACGATATCTTTGTTTAATTAAGAAGAAATGTGATGAGATAATTAAATAATACCAACTATTGAAGTTGTATTTTTATTTTAAGATAGGATTTTAATGGATAAAGTATAATAATGATAATAATTAAACAAAACAAAGTATTTAATTTTCTTTATTTAATTAAGAGAAAAATAATATGATAAAATAGAAGAATTAATAGTGAACTTAATATAAATAAATATTTCTATTTATTTACTAAGTAGATAAATTAAGATTAATTAATCAAATAAGTCATATTTAGTTAATTAGATTCTCTAGACCATTTTTAGGTGTATACAATTGCAAATGAATATCCATTAACAATGGATATTATTTATAGAAAAATAGATATCCAATTTGTAGTTCCTAATTCTCTTAAAAAATTGTATGTTATGATTCATGGGTCTGTCAAAACACAGTGATGGGACAAATAGATAATAATGGATATCAAATATTTCAAAGTCATGTTAGAACACAACTTTTCAAACCTAAAATTAAATTGTACATATTGATGTACTTATACCCGAGTTTTCAATCAAATGGTGCATGCAAAAGGGTATCACTAATATTTTTTGAAATAAGTGATGGATGATTTCCCAAAATAAATCTTGATTACATACCTTCATATTTCCTCTATAAAATATATGTGGAGTTTATATTAGGTTACCTTGTGAAGTATTTTTATTTTAGATATTTTAGGGAGTAGGTAAAGGAATGCTTCAAGTCAGACCTAGGGTAGTGCAACATGTGCAAGATCCATTTGTTTCCCCTCCTCATATCCCATCTCCACCTCTAATTTAGCACCCAATTATTATTGTAGATGCAAAGAATTAGAGCCTCTCTATTGTACACTCTTTGATTGAGCTATTGATTACATGGATTTCTTAACTAACATAATCACATGATGTAGTGTCAAAAAATGTTGCCGTGTACATTTTCACACTTGATTTAGGAATAATTAATGATAAATTGGACTTGATATCACCTTGATCTAGTGTTGTGAGGTGTTTTACACATCCACATTAGGTCTTGGGCCCTTTTAAGCTAAATTAACTTAACTCAGCCTTAATTTAATGTTGTAGAGTGTATTTATTTACACCTTCCCATTAAATTTATTAGGATTGTAAATCAAATGGACCTAATCTAGTGTTTTAATGTGTTTTACACATTCAAATGGGATTTAGGGCCCTTTAAGCTAAATAGACCCAATTTTTCCTTAATTTAGTGTTGTAAAGTCTATTTATTTACACTTTCACATTGGATTTTGGGCCCTCTTACACTTATGACCTTAATATAATCATTAATATGCTCCTATGATCCCATATTATGCATCCCAGGGAATATTTCAATAAAAAACCTAACAATATCAACAAATAAGCTTAATTAAATTCATACTCCCCAACACTTTAGCTGTCAAAATAAAGAAGCTTTCAAATAATTATTTCATCAAATATTCATGATATCAAGTCAAGCAAGCAAGAGTTAATCATTCCAAGACTTTACAGGAGCATCAAGAGAGCATTCAATATCATTTGTAAGGCATTCAAGGGTAGAATGTTTCATCAATTGCTATAACAATTCAAGATCTATCATCATGTCAAGGGTAGCAAGTATCAAGCATGATATTGAGCTAGTGTTGTGATGTAGCATTGAAGATTCAAGATCAAGCATTGTTTTACACCTATTTTCAAGATCAAGATCTACATCCTTCATGGCCATTTCATGTTGAGTTGAAGATTTATAAAGCATAATTTACAAGGCATCATTCAAGCTATCATTATTAATGTTTCATGTTTCATGTCCTTGTTTCATTGTTTCATCATTTGGTTTAATTACCTAAAAGGGGTTTGACCAAGGCAAACCCCCATTCACTAACAATCAACAAGTTTTTTCCTCTTTACATGTGTGATTGTAGATCTAGGTTTCTTGGAGCTTGAAAGATCATTGAATATTAGGTTACAAGCTTGTTGGAGTTGTCTCCCCATTTACATATCAATATTGGAGTAAAAAAATGGACTTAGCTAACTAAGAAAGAGGAAAAGACATACATGCTAAAGATCTAAGAAAATGAAAGCACAATGGAAGAATGAAATGGTAGGGATAAAATTAAATAAAAAATGTCCAAACCTTAGTAAAATTGGAACAATGGAGCACAAAGAAGGGTAGATCCAAATTCTAATCAAATCTAAAATAAAAATATAGCACTCAAGAATATCAAATTTGAAGCCCTACAAGGTTTAAACCCTAAAGTCAAAACTATAGGTCATGTAGAAATGTTATGTCCACCATTTTATGTATTAAAAATACTTTCATTACACTTTCATCTAAAAAAATTAACTAACACTAATCACACTAGGATAAATTAGAGTTGGGCCTAGGAACTAATAATGCAAGAAATATTATAATTAATGTGAGAATTAAATCAAATGGTACTTAGCTCTCAATCCAATGGAGAAAAGACTCACAAATTAGTTTTCTACCATACAAAGAAATATTTTAAGTGGCCAAGAGCATCCAAAAAAGAAAAAAGTACAGAATTTTTTTTGTACTCGATTAGGTAATTGCCACCATAGATGAACATAATAACACCATAGACGAACATAATAAGAAATCATATCTAAAGGATTGAAGGTCCCCAAAATATTATATTAATGAGTGAAGTATTGAATGCAATGTAATCTTCTTATAGATGATTGAAGGACTAAATGTAGCGTAATCTTAACTCATTCCTGGGAGTTCTCTTCTCTTTTATTCACAAATACGAGGAAGCATCATCTTGTCTTTCTTCTTGCTTTTGATGCCACTTTTCTTTAAAAAAGTTAATTTTGCAGGCACAAAGATGAATATGTGCTTTGGATACCACATTGCTTTAAAAAAGTTCTTTATGAATTTAAAGGGGGTGTTGTGCAAAAGAGATCATTTTAACTAGTTTAGTGTATTCCTGCAGCTCAATTTTTCCTTGTTCTGCAATAGGATTCTATAGCCTTTTGTTCACTCCTTTGTAGAGCTTTTCACGTATTTTAGTATTTCTTACATTCTAAATATAATAAATTATTTTTTAATTTGATTATAGTGATTATTATAGTGATTATATTTTTAATTTTCAAAAGGTTTGAATTCTTGTATTATAAGTCTAACAATTTTGAGATTTAATTGTTATCTTTCATTTTAGACATCATAAATTTAAAATTATGCGTCTAAGATTATGTATTTAAATACATTATTTTAATGCATATGAGCTTCATCGAATGGTCATATAACATTCAAAATAGACATCAAAACCTCTTCTCTTCTTGCAATTGCTTAGTCATTAATCATCCTTTATTAGCATCAACAATATTCAATGTCTCAACAATCAACAAGGGGCATTCATTATCAAAATAAACTATAATGAATTTCTCTGGCACAATCACTTATTAGCTCACATCAACTATCAACTCAAAAAAAATCATTTCCACCTTATATTGGCATTCATTAGCACCTTACATCAATATCCATTGGGCCACTCTCTTATCTCTCTTACTTTTATTGTTATTTTAGTCTCAAGGCTCGCCTAAGGTAAAATTAAGTCCCAAAGTTAAATCTTTGCATAATAATCTCACAACATTCATTAGCACTACCATTTCTTTCCTTACATTAAATACCATTAAATGAACATGTGATATAGGTATTGAAGACCTATATAATCACATAAAATAGGATATGATCACACCACAAGATAAGAACACTATTGCAATTTTGTTATGGACTCATTTTTTGGAATATCAATTGCCTTTGCTCCTTGATCCATTTCCATTCTTAATTTTTTGTTTGTAGTCTTTTGTCACAGTGTCTTGTTAGTCAAAGTTTACATTGTAAGGTGTGCACCCATAACCCCTTTCAATTTTAATTTAGCACGAACTCATTTATAATAATAGTTAGCTTACTTCAATTTATGTAGTTGTCTCATATATTTAGAGCATTCACTTATGTTAAGTTAATTTTATTCATTTAACTCTATATATTTTTAGGGTGTGTTTTAATCCCTATGTAAAGATGTGAACCCATAAATTCAACACTTAATATTTAGGGTTAGATACTTTATTTTTTCTCAGTTCAAGCTATGGGTTTTATGATTTATTTTTAGATATGATTGATCTATGTGCTCTTAGTGCCTCATGTGGGTGTTGGCCCTTAGTTGATTATCACTATCTGGACCCCCCTTACGTTTTCTTCATTATTAAATCCTTAACTGTGTCTTCTAATCAACCCCCTTGGCTTATGTTTATTCATATACCAAGGATCTTAATGTGTTTGCATAGTTTGTTCCCTCTTACTCATTGATCATTAAGGATATTGTCTCCTTTTAAAGAAATCAAATAATTTACAATGCTTAAAACAAATCAATTTTTTCATCTCTCATAGAGCTTGTTAGCAAATACTCCTCCATTTTAGAGTAGATCATACTTCATTTATTCATGATCTCCATGTGCTGATTTTACTCATCACTAATGATCTAATCATTATTCATGATATACCTCTAGATACAAGATGCTGAGGCAACATGTTTACCTTATTCTCCCCTTAGATGATTTTACTTTTCCTAAAGATGATGAAAGTTTTCAAACAAATCATGATGAATCCAATGATGTTACTGATTCTTCATTGTTTGATGATAGTGTAGTTCATTTTTCTAACACACATGTCTTATTTGTGAACCAATACTACATACATTTAATGCATTAGCCCTAAATTCTATTGATAATCTATGGTTATGACTCTTGTTGTAGACATCCAAATTTGACCACTTCCACATGGTCAAACTCGTCTACTTTATTCATCTATTTTGTCAATATTAATTAAATGATTTATTTAATTAATATTTCATTTTTTTCCTAAAGTCTCTAAAGTATTTAATTCAACAATTAAATGCTTTACCTTACACCTCTTCCTCTCTAAATTAAATAAACATATCAATTTATTTAATTTAGTCATTTGATCTTTTTAAATAAAATCAATTTTAAATTCTTCTCTTTTCTCTCTCCTTGTCACATCCTCCATAACCCTCTTCTAATTTGGATTAAGTTAAGTAATCTGTGATTAGGATGTGCCCACCTTAATTAGGATTAATGTCACATCCTCCATAATCTCCCACTTGCTTCTAATCTCTCATTAATTTTCTTAATCATGTATTTACACAACCTTAATCTAATCCCCTTGCTACATTTACCATACCTTTTTTGGTCAACCTTTACATTTTCCACATTTAGCACTGACCCTCTTCCCCATGTGAATTTTAAATCTTAAGTGGACATTAATTTTCTTGTTCCTATTGGTGTTGGGTTCCTAGATCCCATTAATTTTCCTAGTTCTCATTGATCACTTTCAAATCTTAAGTGCATTACGAATTGTCACACCCCATTTTTGAACTCTTTAGATTATGATATATTTTTATTTGTGTTTCAAATTAAGATGCCAAAACTTGTTTCAAGGTCATTTATATTATGATGATAATGAATTTTTTGTTTTATTGAGCTAAACAAAATATCAAAACAAGATAATTTTTTAAAAGATGTATATTTGATATTAATAAATAATTTATTTTGTTTCGAATAATATGATTATCAAACTAACTAACTTGTTGGTTTAATGAGGTGAATGCAGGGGAAATTTTTCCCCCTCTAGGATGAGGAGGGAGAGCACACCAAAGAGAAAAAAGCAGATCCAAATGAATCCCATGCACACTAAATGATATCTATGTTGTTTATGAAGTTATGATAGTTCTCTTGAGTTAAGGGTAAAATAATATGTGTTTCATCATGTTTTCAATGTGAATATTTTCATCTCTATTGAATTTTAATTTTTGATTAGTTGGTTATGAATTTTGCCTCATATATTTTGGAATCATTAGGTTTTAAACTCAAAAATAGTGAAATTATTCACATATGAACAAATGTCCATACATTCATTTTCCTTATGTATAAAGTATATTGATAGAGTATTATATATAAATATGGAGATGTGTGTTGTTATTAATATCTTGCTTTAAATTAAGAGAAGCTTGAAGGAGCTATTACAACTCCAAAAAGTTGGGTCACTTGCATTAAAGAACATTAATGGAAAAAGTATTACACTTTGTAGTGGGAATTAACTCAGAAAATCAAAATTTATTTTTGTTTCTTGTGGCTCAAATAAAGGAGAGTGGGAGTTAATGGGGACTTGAAGTGGTGATAAAAAAAGGTGGAGTGAGGAGGCAAGGGTGTGCGGGATGATGGGTAGGCAACGATAGAGGTGAAGAATAATTTTTTGTGAGTTTGTAGTATATTTTTACTAAGAGTAACTGGTATATAATGGGTAGGTGCAAGAAGTTGGGTCCACAAAATGTTCAAAAATTGGAAGTGTTTTTCTTGATTTTAAAAATTTGTCACAGTTGGACTTAAAATTTGAAGAACTTACAAATTGAATCTTAAAAAAGTTTAGTACTATGAAATTTAGTATTTTGAGTCTAGTGTTAAAATATGTTTTATTCTAATACCTATATTATAGAAAATAATTTTTAATATGCATGTATAAAAACCACTTTGTAAAAGTAATTTTTTTAGGACCATACCATGCACGTGTACAAACACCATAATTTGACCTAAAAAAGTATTTTCTAATTACTTTTTGGAAAGATGTGTGGGTAAGTGCACCAAAATGGTTCCCAAAAAGGGCTTCAATGCCCACTTTTTTTCTAAAATCAGGAAATGCTAACCTTGGACATGAAATTGAGGATAGTTACACTCAAAATTTTGAGATGGAACAAAAACAAGGATCGAAGTGCTCTGAGTCTACTTTCTAAACTACTAATTTATTTTTGAAAATGGTTGAGATTAAGGGGTTCAACAAAGGGATGTACACAAATTGGTGTTGTTTTTGTTAGAAAAACATAACATAGCAACTCTTGTACGACCTGAGTATGGTGACCTTTTTTTTAGTATTTTTAAAATCGATACAGTCAGAAGTTAGCTAACAATATCTAGTTGGTGCACAATTTTTCTGATAATTTTTTAATGAATATTTGATTTTTTACTAATTTTCTAAGTGGGCACTTCCTAAAAAGTAGAATTTTGGCCGTGCTCCCCCTATAAATTTTTAAAAGTAATAGATTTTTTAAAATTTGCAGAATGGAGTCTAGTTTCTAAAAATGTAATTTATTTGAAATTTTGATGAATGGTTAATTTATAACGAGAAAAAAAACAAACACTGCTTTTTGAAAAAAAAAAAGACATATAAACAAAAGAAATTATGGATGAAATCCCTTACATTGTCAGAAAGTGAAAAAAATTATATTGTTCGAAAGCTAAGAGAGAACTTAACAT
>VDFB02193535.1:44789-64943 GCA_007258455.2 Sequoia sempervirens
CCCCTCTCCCTTTGTTAGGTCTCTCTCTCTCTCATCTGTCTCCCTCCTACCTCCTCTCCCTCCTACTCGCTCTCCCTCTCTTAGGTCTCTCTCTCTCTCTCAACCCTCTCCCTCCTACCCCCTCTCCCTTTGGTAGGTCTCTCTCTCCCTCTCAACCCTCTCCCTCCTATGTTGGAAAAATATGTCTCAATCCCACCGGCTGAAACCTCTATTACAACAAAGTTGGTGTGACATATTCTATGTCTGGCCAACAAGCAGATTTGTAACCTTATGTTTTGTACATGTTGTTGTGACCTTGTAGAAGTCTTACTAAACAGTTACACATTGGAGTCTTTGGTGTGACATGTTGTGTTTGGTATGTTCTCTTACCGCATGGAGATCTCTAGCTAACAAGCTATACATATCATTTATTGGGGAGACCCTTGGGTGAAAGGCTTAGTTTGGGAAGAAGCCTCACTGATGAAGAAAGGTCTTGCCGATGGGAGAAATCTTGGAGTCTTCACGGTGACACAATGACTTCGGTATGAAGTCTCAGCGACCAATGGAGAGTCTCGCCGATGATTAGGGGTCTTCGGTATAACTCGTGGCGAATAGTGGTCTCGGGGTAACTTGGAGAACTTGGTAAGAACTCTTAGCGAAGAGTGGTATGTCTCGTCGATAGCATTTGTTTGGTGTCCTCGGAGTAACATGTGATGGCTCGGTAAGAACTCTTATTGATGTGTGAAGTCTTGTCAACCATTCAGTGATTGATGTAACTAAAGGGGTCTCGGTGTGAAGTCTCAGCGATGAACGAAAGTCTTGACGACTGTTGATCACTTTGGAGAAAGTCTTTGAACCTCGGTATGTTCTCTTGGTGAAAGACGATAGTCTCGCCGATGTAAGTTCTATTGTCTATGTGACTTTTGAACACACAGATTAACATGAAGGCTCAACATGAGGTCTTGGTGAGAGCGATAGTCTTGCCGAAGGGAAAATTGAATTCGATGCAACGGGTGAACTCGATATAACCTCTTGTTGACATCGAGGAGACACAGACAGTCTCTCGTCGATATGCCAACATAGCTTGATTTCCTTTTGACCATTTGACCATCCTATGTGGAGCCTCGTGGCCCAATTAGAGAAGACAAATAGGAACCGTTGGAAGACAGTTCATTATGGCAGTTCTAAGATGAAACTCGACAGACAGGGGTGACATGGTTATCATAATGCGAGCGTGTTATTAACTAGTAGAGATATGTTTGTTTAGGATTAAATAACACACTCACATTATCATTAAAAATGGTAATAAATCACAATACACCCATGATGTTGGCCCACATTCTGAATATTCTCCTGGTTTTGCACGTGCTTCAACAAAAAGTAGCTTTTTGTTGATTGAGTGAAGTGTGCATGCATGATTTTGAGATTCCATCACCTTTTCATGAAATAGTAGATTTTTCACGTTGAGAGGCATATAATATCAATTCAAGTTTGAATTATAGTGATAATTGATATACAATTGAAATTTGAAGGGGAACGAGCTTTTGAAGAAGTCAAATTTTTAAGGAGTTTGAGGAAGGAAGAAGCAAAGGCTGCATAATTGGGTAGAACTACTCTATTTGAAACTTTTCTTTTTTAGGTATGTGAAATCTTTGTACATTTTCTTTCATTCTATTATGGCTTTCTTTCATTTTTGTTGTTTAGCTTAGTCCATGTTGATCAAATTGTTTGTTTGTGATGCAATATCAGATTGCCAAGCCACTCAACAACATCATTTCTTTAGGGAACTTCCTTCCCAAATCAATAAAGAATAAAAGATCAATTTATACAAACTTTTTCAAATTCATCCAAAACTACTTTTCATTTAACCAAAATCCATTTATTTCATTTCAAGTTATAAGGCCATTAGTAGCCAATTCACCATCTCCATATAGCAAACCATTTTTAGAATCAACTTTCAACTTTGTTCTTGTCATAAACAATACAACAATCACTCAACAACTCAACTTACCCCTTCAAGGAAAAAAAAATCAAACACCTATGTTCCTTAGACCTACAATCAAACATCATCCCATCCATTTAAGATATCTTTGCTCAAATAAATACATCCATCATCCTATCTTCACTTAAACATCATTTGTAACAACAATAAGTAGCATTAGTTTAACACTATCACCAGACCTTTAAGATACCAATTTCATCATGTTTTGATTGTAATATTCCAATTTATCAGTATAGACACACTCTGACTACTTTGCATTCAAGAAACCATTGCCATATATTGGAAACATATGCCCAAATCATCAAATATTTCACAATCTACCTTTAAAACATTACCAAGCATAGACACAACTATGGCATCACAAATGAGAGTGCTCCCAAGCACTTAAGAACATTCATTTCATTGTTTCTACATATTCTTTGTTTTTAGCAAACAATGCCAAATATCTCTAGTAGGCCAACATTCCATCTAATCAGGTGATTCCTTTTCTATCATAAAGCATTTACATAATCCCAATACAGATTCTCAGGCCTATTTTGATCCTTTTCAACATACTATAAAATTTTATACACTTATTTCACAAAACAGAGTAGAACCAACATGATGTCTACTGGTAAAAGCCCTTAAATAGGTCAATTTATCAAAGCAAGTCATCATAGAACTACTCACTAATCCACCAAACCTGCAAACAGTCTTAGGCCATGTGTAGAAACTCACAAATAAACAAGTTCCAAGATGGGAAATGCTCATCAATACACAAAATCAGTAAACATTTGATTATTGTGAAAACACACCAACCATGAGGGTTTCTTTAATGAAACATTTGCAAAACCTCTACTACTCTGCCCAACAATTGAAACATGCTTCATTATGTCTGGAAATTATTTTGAAATCATTTCAAAGCTCCTCTACATGTTTCCTCAAACCCTACTTGAAAACACCATTTTTTTTAATGAGAAAATTCAGAATTTTGTTCATGCAATAGTATCCCGACTTCTTATTTCTATTTACCCCTGCCACACACATCTTCACATTGAAAAGACACTAAATATGATCCATTCCACCGACCTACTAGCCCTACATTGGTGGAATGGCTAAGAACCACTTTTTAGACTCTCAAAACAATTCTATGGAAACCACAGAACGAGACTTAGGAAACTAAGTTCAAATTAGATTGATTATTTGTATTACAATTCCTACAAATTTCAAGAATGAAAGAAGTCTCTTTCCCTGACAAGAATCAAATCTTAGAATGTTGGAATCACTATTCAACCTAAAAACAAGAATAGAAAAGCTTTCCAAAATAACTGAGCAAAGTTTTTTTTTAATTTTTATGGATTTTTGGGATACAAGATCTGCCTTTCTCGAGATTACAATTCTTTTTAAAGGTGTCTAAATCAGTTGAAATAACTACCTCTTCATCTTCATTAACCCATCCTTTCCCTTCCACAAAAAAGACTCTTCACCTTCCTGCTTTTGTGCAATTTTACATTTTTACAATAATTGACAACTTTTGTTATAAAAAGTAACTTTTCAATAATATCACCTAGTGACCTATATCATGGTGCAAATACATTGAAATTCATCATTTAATGACCTTCACTCATCATATTTACTTGAACATTACAAATTGAAAAAATTATCCTTTTGAAGGAATTTCATGACCTAGGTGCTTCTGCACCAGTTTGTCATGTTATAACCTTACGTTGTCAATGGACATTTTAAATCACACAATTTGATACACTTTCCTATTACATTTTTAAACCAAATCTCTTTGAGGCATTTTGTTAAATTTAACAATTGACTTTCTTTGTGTATGCTTCCAAAGCTTTCATTGAGTTATTTTGTCAAACAGTTATACAAACCAGCTTTCATTGACTTTCTTTGTGTATGCTTCCAAAACTTTCAATTAGTTAATTTGACAACTTAGCACTTTTTGCACAAGTAAAATTATTCGTCATGCTGAAGAAATGAAATATTAGAAGGAAAAAACTAACAGATGATCAACTCCAAGCCATCAGAGATAAAGAGAAAAAATGGATGAGGGAATATCGTGAAAAGCAAAAATTGGGAACAATTGATGAAAACAAGCCAGTTGAAGAGGAACCTCAACTGTCAAAAAGAGAAAAGAAATTGGTAGCACAAAGGGCACGAATGAAAAATAGTTGTGCTAGGGGAGATACAAATACTGTAGTTGGAGACACACCCTCTACCACAAGTGAATACGAAGGGACGCCATTAAGCACAAGCAAATATGGAGGGACACCATCTAGCACAAGTGAGTATGGTTGGACACCATCCACCACATCTGAAGTTGAGAGTACATCATCACTTAGAGTTGAGGAACAAGGTATGCCATCATCTCCACGTGAACCTCAAGGTATGTCTTCTATTCCACCCTCGATCAAAGGTATGCAATCTAGCCCACCTCAATTAAATATTGATGAAATTGCTAATGTTGAGATGTATGTACCTAGGAGAACACCACCTAGAATTTTACGTAGAAAGCCAAAGTTTTTTATTAATATTGATGAGGATATTTTGTAGCATATGGAAGGTAAGATTCCATAATTTTGTAAATATATGCTTTAATAAGATTCAAGCATGCCTTGAAAGGCTAAATGAGACCCGCAGATGTCAACTATTTGTTCAAACGGCGCAGGTTTAAAGTGCGTAAAACATCATGAAGACTCTTGGTTGAGGAAACATCGTTCTTTACTCAAGTGAAACACCTGGCCGTAGCACCTAATGGATGCTTATGACAATGTAAGTAAGACCTCATGCTCAAGGATAGTAATGTCACCCCATCGCAGTAATATTATGTTGGACTTTTGGTAGCTATCAAACAAAGAGATTCCCATTAAAAGACAAGTGAAACAAATGGGAATTAGTAGAAAAACTTTATCAAAGCCGCTCTAGCGGCAACAACAAAGAATTGAGGGCACCGGACTAAATGAATTATGTAGCACTGTGAGACTGCCACACAAAGATAAAAAAGTTGTTGAAGCATTAAGAACACTAATTGAAGATTATTGGAAGAATAATACAAGGCCATCTCTGAATCAAAGGGATGTCATAAGGAGGAGAATCGTTAGTTGAAACCGTGTGAGCCACATCCAAAGCATTTTTTGGATACGACTCAAACCCAATTTTTTCATAAATTTCAAAATTCCAAAATTCTTATCCTCAAATTAGTATTTCTCAAAGATTTTTTGAAATGATTAAACCTTTTTATGTCAAGATAAATCACCCATGCACTACTTGTTGCTGTAAAATACATATTGAATTCTCTAACCATTATGATTTTTATCGTTCTATATGTTTACATTTGCATAGCAATGATGTTTTACAGGATTGTGGCATAGAAGCCCCACCAAAATCTTCAAGAAAGTTCTTAACAAAATTTTTATGTGAAATAGAGGATGGCCAAATATTCTATAGGACAACATGCTTGGATGGTTCATGCGAGTGTTGCGGTGGCTTGCAATGAATGCTAGCATGTCAACATATGGAAAGCACATATGAGGCGGGACAAAAACTAGTAGAGTTCAGGAAGTATAAAACAGTGGCATATTCTACAAAAGATGAATCTGAAGCAAAAAGGTGTGAGTTGGTTATTTAGAAGATTCCAGTGTATCAGTTCATGTCCATGTTTCGTGAGAATCTAGTGTATGAGTATGCAAGGCATACCCATAGAGCCCGATGGCTAGACACACGATTCAAGCTATGCAAGGACACCTTTCCACTTGGTAGCATAGTATCAGTGGTTGACTTTGTAGAGAACTACACTCTACAACCACAACGTGAGGTGCAGTCACAGTATTACAACTCCACACAGGTTTCGATATTTGTGCACATCGCATTCATACATGCAGCTGAAAGTATAGAGGATGAAAGGAAGGTATTGAGGGAGTATCACTTTTATATTAGTCATGATCACATGCATTCCCCAGATTTCCTGCAAGGTTGCTTCCAGATGTTCTATAATCATTTGGCTCAAAGGGGCATATCATATGATTGGCATATAATATAGCCAGATAACTGTGCAACACAGTTCAAGAACGCGCACATGTTCTACTGGTTGTGCAGGATGCATCTCACTACACGTGTTCAACATATGTGGAACTTTTGTGAGGTTGGACATGGAAAGGGGGAGCATGACAGTGCAAGAGCATGTGTGAAAAGAGCGTTAGCATGAGAAGAGTTAAAGTATAAAGACAGTGCACAGTTGACAGATGCAAGATCAATTGTCAAGTGGTGTAATGGTTCGATGGGTCCAGGTAATGAAGGTATGTCTTCATTTCTTATATTTTTTTGGTTGATGGATGATACTAAAGTTTCACCATATGAGGATTGTTGTACACTAACAGGATCGAGTGAGTTGCACTCTTTCCTTAGCTCAAATGCAGGTTCATGGAGTATCAATACACATAAGATGGCATGCTTTTGTTCTTCATGTACAATGCAAGCTTGGAATGATTGTGAGTTAGGGGAGTGGGTTGACAAATGGTTGACAAGTTATCTTAGCCCACTTCACACGTATCACCCTCCGATGGCATTGAAACTAACATGGATGGAATTATCGGTCGACTTTAACCATGTATCGAATCTAGTTCAACTAGGTACCATATCTACTTTCTTAGTATTTGAAATTCCATATTGTTATCTTACTTTGTACTGTATTCATAATGTTGACTAATTTCAAGAGATATGCCACACATATAAATGCAGGACATGTTTATGTAGTTATTGTAGATGAAGACAACAAAGAGGGTACAAACTATTACTTGTGTCATTGTGTTGAGGAAAAAAAGAAATTGGAAGCCCCAATTATAGATCGAGAAAAAATTGAATACCCTATAGGCTCAGTTGTTGTTACTAAAACGTGGCTGAGAAGGTACCCACATAAGAGTGTTAAACATTGGTTGTTTGAGGAATTTGGCACACATCGTAAGATTCTTCATTACTTAAACCTTGTCGTGGCATCAAATGTTCATTTGAGCAAATATGGGGGTAGACCTTTGAACAAGACCTTGTGGAAGGTCCGTGAGTCTGACCATGAGGCAATACTTGACACAATAAAGAGTAAAGGAGACCTGGATGGTTCATTGGATTAATTTGTAAGTATATGCACAACAGTTCTTATTAATTTATACTTGTATCCACGTCAGTTTGGTTGATGCCAATGCTATCATCTTATTTTACTTTGTGTATCTGTATGTAACCAAGCAAACATTGATTGGTGTCCCCTTGCATAAAATGCAGATTTATGAGCCATCCAAGAGAAACTCAAGCAGAAAGAAATGCAACATCCTTTATTTTGATGATCTTGAAAAATCTCTGCACTATGATCTTGGTTGTTACAAAAAGCAGCGGCTTGATGAGGCAATTTCAAGTTATTCATTTGAATTTAGCCTATCATGACCACCTATGATGTAGACATTATAAGAGCATCTCTAATTTCAATAAATTATATCCATAAGAGCATTAGACTAGGTAGTGAACTCTTTGAAAAATTCCTCAAAGAAATGTATCCATGGTGATGGAATGGCATGATTTATCGCCATGATAAGAAAAATTGTTGTGGATTGTCATGGTATTCCATCACCATTGAGACCACATTTCTTTGAGGCTTTTTTCAAACAGCTTACACCTTTCTATGCTATTTATTATTGTATGTTTCTTTGATATATTTTTTCCAAGCATCCATAGCCATTTTGGAAGCACCTATTTTAGGATTTTAGCCATAGCAACAAGGAAGCGAACTGTTTGATAGAATGCTTTGGTAAACATGTATGATAAATGTAGTAGCATAGAGAAGGCAACAAACTATTTGAAAAAATGCCTCAAAGAAATGTGGTCTCATGGTGATGGAATGCCATGAAAATCACAACAATTTTCTTGTCATGTGATGTAGAGGGGATGGTACTTTAGTCAAAACTCAAAGTTTCAAGGATTACAATGATGCAATCTCAAACACTCTTCCAGGCACCCTAATGGAGACAAGCCTCAATAGTGCACTTATAACTTAGATGCTTTCCTAATGGACCCAAACCCTTGGATTGATCTCAAGGAACTCAAAAAAACTTGTCTTGAATGGTTTCAAAGCCCCAAACCTCTATCTTAGACAAAACTCACTTTTTGCACCTTGACTAGGCTTCTAGCCCAACTAGGCTTCTAGCGATGATTTTTTGACTTTTCAATCAACTTCCCCAAAGGAATCCTCAATATAATGAATAATTAAGAAGTGATTCATGATGATACACAACATATAAAATCATTTATGGCACTTGTTCTAGATCAAACCTACCAAAATCTATTGTTTCCTCAAATTTAAGGCCTAATTAGCCCACTTTTTCAAAGCAACCCCTCTCTAAACTCATCCCCTGACTATGAAACTTTCAAAAGTGTTTTAAAATGTTCCCAAACCAAATATTTTCAAGGTATTAGTCTTCTTTGAAACCCTCAACACCCTAAATCACAAAACCATCAATAAATTGCTCCAAAACTAGGGCCTCTTGAAAATTAGCTTTCCCAACACTTCCAGAACCTTCTCTTGGATTTTTCACCAATAACTCAACATATGTAAACACCTTCAACTCAGAAATATACCCTTATTAAGGTAGATCTCCTGCTGCTACACTTTAGGCACCATTTTCATGCCCTTTTCCTTGCTAAAACTCGGTGTACACCCAAGAATCACTCTTTCCTACACAATAACTTGTTAGATCTGTATAATAAAAGTTATATATGATCCATTTAACAAGTTTTAAGTCACACTTTCCCTTAAAATGGATCATTTATTCATGAAGACTCTCAAAACTAGTGAAAAATATGTACTTTTTGAGGATAGTCAGCAATATAACACAAGAAATTGATTCCCAACATTATCTAGGTCATTAAAAAGGTTAAATTCATGTAAATACAAGTTCTTAAACCATCCAAATGATCATGACACCAAAAGGAATCAGAGATTCATCAACAAAACTCAAGAAAATGCAAAAAGATTGAAGTTTTTATTGATTTTTTGTAGTAGTTCATATGACACTTGCAATATCAGCCAACCCTCCATAAAAATGCTTTCTCTAGGCTTATAGAATCATCCTACAACTATCCCAACTGATTAGAATTGATTTTATTACATTATTGTGATTAAAACTCCTAAAACTCACTTTTTCGCCCAAAGTTAGATTTCAAAAATTTAAATTTCCAACATTGCAATTTATTAACTCCTATTAACTATAAAGCTTCCAAAACTATTACATATCATCATTAAACCTTATTTAACCTAATTAAAACATCATATACCTATTTAAACTCTTAGAACATCATTGTTCCATTTACAAGTCAATTTGGTCATATGGTCCTTATCAGGACCCTTAGGACTTTTGATCTTCCTGTTACACTCATCCATGCCAAATGCCATTATAGGCTTCAAAATGCTATAATTGATTCTCTAGAAAGGTTTATAGGCATTCAAGACCCCTGCCATCTCTTGAAACTCTAAATGATCCTCAAGGAGCTTGGGTGCTCCTGCACCATCATGGCATTCCACCACCATGCGACCACATTTCTTTGAGGCATTTTTTTCAAACAGTTCATTCCCTTGTCTATGCTATTGCTTACTATTATACTATGCTAGATTTTTTCTAAGCATCCATAGCTTGTTCAAAGCACCTGTTTTAGGATTTTAGCCATAGCAGCAAGGCAATGAACTGCTTGGCTAAATGATTTGATAGACATGTATGAAAAATGTGTTAGCATAGACAAGGCAGTGAACTCTTTGAAAAAATGCCTCAAAGAAATTAGGTCTCATGGTGATGGAATGGCATGACGAATTCCATGACAAGCAAATTGATATTGATTGTCATGGAATTCCATCACCATTGAGACCACATTTCTTTGAGGCTTTTTTTCAAACAGTCTGTTGCCTTTTCTATGCTATTGCTTATTAGTATGCTTTGATAGATTTTTTCCACAAGCATCCATACCTTTTTTGGATGCACCTATTTTAGGCTTTTAGCCATAGCAACAAGGAAGTGAACTGTTTGATAAAATGCTTTGATAAACATGTATGATAAATGTAGTAGAATAGAGAAGGCAACAAACTGTTTGAAAAAATTCCTCAAAGAAATCTGGTCTCATGGTGATGGAATGCCATGACAATCCACAAAAAATTGCTTTTCATGGCATTCCACCACCATGAGACCACATTTCTTTGAGGAATTTTTTTTCAAACAGTTCATTCCCTTGTATATACTATTGCTTACTATTATGCTATGATATATTTTTTCTAAGCATCCATAGCTTGTTCGAAAGCACATGTTTTAGGCTTTTAGCCATAGCAGCAAGGCAATGAACTGTTTGATAAAATGCTTTGTTAGACATGTATGAAAAATGTGTTAGCATAGACAAGGTAGTGAACTCTTTGAAAAAATGCCTCAAAGAAATGAGGTCTCATGGTGATGGAATGGCATGACAAATGCCATGACAAGCAAATTGCTATGGATTGTCATGGCATTCCATCACCATTGATACCACATTTCTTTGAGGATTTGTTTCAAACAGTTTGTTTCCTTTTCTATGCTATTGCTTATTAGTATGCTTTGATAGATTTTTTCCAAGCATCCATACCTTTTTTGGAAGCACCTATTTTAGGATTTTAGCCATAGCAACAAGGAAGCGAACTATTTGATAAAATGCTTTGGTAAACATGTATGATAAATGTAGTAGCATAGAGAAGGCAGTGAACTGTTTGAAAAAATGCCTCAAAGAAATGTGGTCTCATGGTGATGGAATGCCATGGCAATCCACAACAATTTGCTTTTCATGGCATTCCTCCACCATAAGACCACATTTCATTGAGGCACATTTTTTGAACAGTTCATTCCCTTGTCTATGCTATTGCTTACTATTATGCTATGATAGATTTTTTCTAAGCATCCATAGCTTGTTTCAAAAGAACCTGTTTTAGGCTTTTAGCCATAGCAGCAAGGCAATGAACTGTTTGATAAAATGCTTTGATATAGACATGTATGAAAAATGTGTTAGCATAGACAAGGCAGTGAACTATTTGAAAAAATGCCTCAAAGAAATGTGGTCTCATGGTGATGGAATGGCATGACAAATTATTGTGGATTGTCATGGCATTCCATCACCATTGAGACCACATTTCTTTGAGGCATTTTTTCAAATAGTTCACTGCCTTGTCTATGATATTGCTTACTATTATGCTTTTGATAGATTTTTTCCAAGCATCCATAGCTTGTTCGAAGCACTTGTTTTAGGCTTTCAACCATAGCAACAAGGCAACACTTGAACTATTTGACAAAATGCTTTGGTAGACATGTATGAAAAATGTGATAGTATAGACAAAGCAGTGAACTGTTTGAAAAAACTCCTCAAAGAAATGTGGTCTCATAGAATGCCATGAAAACCAAATGCAATTGGCAGCTGCTCCTAGTTATTAGTTATGCAATGTGAAGTAATTGCATAACTACTTAGGTTGACTTTGTATAAACTATATTGTAATTGAAATTTTGTCATCTATCAGCATCTAGTTACTAGTTATGAAATGTGAAGCAATGCTTTTAGTTTGAAAGATGTGCAATGCAATGTAATCAATGTTATGAATATAAAATACAAAAATCTATTTTTTACTAAGTTACCGGTTTGGTTTTG
The DNA here is from genome assembly GCA_007258455.2 of Sequoia sempervirens. Classification (NCBI taxonomy): domain Eukaryota; kingdom Viridiplantae; phylum Streptophyta; class Pinopsida; order Cupressales; family Cupressaceae; genus Sequoia; species Sequoia sempervirens. The sequence continues at coordinate 56,452 of VDFB02193535.1, forward strand.
GGTTCGGGATCAGGTTCGAGAACCTGGTTCGCTAGTTCGGGAAATTTTTTTTGGGGTTGGGTTCTTTTTGGGTTCGGTAATACAAAAACATATAAAAATCAGAAATATATACATATTTGCAATAGTAATCAAGTGCAGAATACACCACCATATTAATAGTCAAATAACATAGAAAAAATACACCTTCACTTTCATAGTGAAATATTAAAATATTAGTGATCTGTACTCAAATGTCATGATACAAAATTATAAATTAAAGTTCAAACATAAAAATGTCAAGTGTTTACAATCAGCCATTATTTATCATGGATCAATCTGAAAAGTGTGAACATTTTTCTATGTGGAAGGCAAACAAGAAAACAGTGTTACATAATTATTTACATTGTGAAAGATCTAAAACCTTTTTCTTGCAGATCGTAGAAGAATTTCATTGATTTTTTGGTTTCCTTGCCTTGGAACAGAACTATCCTGAGCCATGAATGATTGACCAAAAACTATGAGAAAGAAATAAGATAAATCACATGCAACTTGTTGCAATTTCTTTCCTTGGGAAAAAGGGTAAAGTTTGCTTTTCAGGGAGAATCTCCTTTAGAGTTTGAACGTGCATTGATAATTTTCAAGATAGACTTAGCCAAATATGTCATATAGGTTTGAAGCTTTTAGGTAAAATGTTTGCTTCTTAAAATTTTGTTCAAAATTCAAGATGCAGGCTCTCCTCCCTTAGGGAAGAGAAGGCCTATCAAACCTAACACTCTTATGCATCACTTCTTAAGTTCTTGTTGATGCAGTATTAGATGCAAAGTTTCGAAATAGGCATGGTTATATAAATTCTCATCTCATGACTATCATTGCATCAAATTAAGAAGTTTCAATCCTTTATGGTCTAGACAAGAGAAGTATGGAGTAGTGTTCCAATGCTAAACTCTTATTGTGAATCTCCTTGCTATGAGTGGTTCAAAAATGAGGAATTTGTCTTTTGCACCAAATGAGAAATATTCACAATATTTGCTAGGAAGGAATATAAGTCCATAAGATCGAGTATGCAAGAACTAAGAATTGCAAAAGTGGCTTACATTTGACTTCCAAACACATAAATTTTCACACTTTTCAATGTTCACACGCAAGTCAAAAAGTATATGTGTGTAAGTTGTAAAGTATACACTTGAATACACGTAACTCATATCTATTGAACCATGAATTTATAATTTGCAAATATGGACACCATCAATAAAAAAAATTGTATTAACCAAATAGCCATGTACGCATACATCAATATATGTCGAAATAAGTATAAAATATAGTTACAAAATAGCCATATAGGCTTACGAGAATGCCATATAGTTATACAATGTCAAATATATCCAACACAAAATATGTACAAAATTGCCATGTAGGCATACAACAAAGGGCTCTGTGCATTCAAAATTCATTTCTCTCCATGCTCTGGTTCAAATACAATTTTCTTTCCCTTTGTTGGGCGATCCGATGACGATAATTTTGTTTCCCATTTCTGCTATGCTCGAGGAGTGCTCCTATTGCTCCTCCTAGGGTTTAGCTCCTAGTGAAGTTTCAACTGTTACAATAAGAAGTAACGAAATTAATATATAGAAATTACATTATAAAAAATAATATATTTAACAAAATAATCACTTACAGCCATCTCACGATCACTCTCCTCGATGGAAATATTTGTACACCAATGCTCAGGCGTGCTCAAGCCCTGTATAAACCATCCAAATAGGAATTAAACTACGAATCAATAATGGTTTGATTTTTCACTAGAACTAGTTCATCTATAATAATGAATGTAAATTGAGATTTAGTAATTTGCCTCATACCTCCCCTATTAGAGCCATAGAGGATTGTATAGTGGAGGAAACACCAATATCCATTGCCCTCATAACATTTGGTGGTGTTTTTCTCACCAACATCTGAAAATAAAACAAAAAATTATTCAATCACAAAAAAGTTACAATAGCGATCCATGTGACGACTTATAACATATGAGATCTAATGAACAAAATTTTGAGTACAAGTATTAAACAAATATATTTCTGATTATTAGTTATCAAATTTGAAGTAATTCTTTGAGTTTGAATGATGTGTAATGTAACGTAACCAACAAATGAATATAAACATCACAAATCTGTTAAACTTAGAATTCATTACTTAAGTTCTCTTTAAATTCTATATTACCTATGTGAACATTTGATCAAATCTATTGGCACTCAGAGGTGTTTCCTTGAAACCTCCAACAGTACCCTGTTCAACATCCAAAATCACATATTAAAATACCATTCGTAAAACAATGCTATTAACACATGTAATAAATTTATAATTGTTTACTAACTTTACATACCCCACTGATAGGTGTACTACAAAAATAAGTAGGTGGATGACTGGTGTATCCAGTCTATACACTGTGACCCTAAAATTTTATTAAAATAGTAAAACTAAATTAGTTAATCTTGCATTTCACAATCAAAATTTAATAAATTAAATTCAATGAACATGCTGAATTTTACTCGAAGTGTCAATGCCATATGCATCATGCAAAATATCAGCCATCCTCTTCATTTGCGTAGATGCATACGGATCAGGCTGCGTAGTAGCATATAGATCCTGCATAGCACCCTCTTGAGTGTTGGTAGGGTCATACGAACAAGTCACCCCGCAAGATTGACACACATGGGTTTGAAGGCCACCACCTGAAGACTCCCTTGGATGGCATTGTACAATAGGGCTAGTGTGATGGATGACATTCCGGGTCAAAGTTGTGATCGCCTGCAATGTCTCTATGTTGGCACTCACCTTCGCAACGATAGGCATCACAATCTGCTCACGAGGCGGCCTAGCGAGAGGTCCTCTCCCTTGCCGCATAGGATCCGGCTGTGCACCGGGCCTATCCTGAGTTGACCCCCCACCTCTCCCTTGGAACTCCCTCATATCAAAATAATTTGTGATTTGGTTCAATACAAAATCACTATATAGTTTCCTAAGAAAATATTGGGGGACTTCACAATTATTGCACGGTGGGTAATCAAAGACCATATACCATCTTTCATAAAAATGGTTCTTAATCTCTTGGTGGTGGCACCAATGAATAGGAAACCTCTTTGCATTGAGGGTAAGATTTTGATTTGTTTTAGGGTCAGTGAATAGAGAGCACAAATCACCTTTAGTAATTTTTAAATCTTTTACTTGTTTATATGATAATTTGTCTGCATAATATGCCCTAGCTGTCTGCCTCCTATCTTGCCATCTAGATATTTGTTGGGTGATTGCATCTACATTTTTTAACATGTCTTTCAATGAATTTGCTAGAAGCATTCTTTCTGTGGTTGAAGCATTTGGATCACTCAACCTACTGATAAGATCCTCAAGTTGTTTTCTATTGTTCTCAATTTCACTCCTCAAATTTTCTTGAGTGCCAGGAGGGAATTGAGAGAATGGTGGGGGAGGTTGATTTTGTTGTTGAGGTTTATTTTGTTGAGGATTTTGTTGCTGAGGATTTACCTCCTCTTCCTATTGAGGATTTGCAGGATTTCCTACAAATTTTAAAAATTAATCAAATCTAACCTAAAACAAACAAAATCAATTTCAAACTAACAAATTCAAAACAAATAGCAAACAATACCCCCCGCATCTCTTCATCGTCGTGGCGCCATATTTGCAAACAAAATACAACTGTTCTTGATGAAATTTGTAGAAATCCTTTCTCCTAGAACGCGAGCGCGAAAGTGAGGATTTTTGGCCATGGGCAGAGCTGAGAAACAGTAAAGAGCAAATGATACACATTTGACTTTTTTTTTCTTTTAAAATCACATAACGCGCTCGCGTTATAACGTGAGCGCGTTATGTCTTTCCAATTTTTTTCCCCATTTAGCCACAAAATTGCGACCAACATCATGCACCCACCCATGTATTATAATGAAGATTGATGAGATATTTTTTATAATTTTTTCTTAATATTTTATTTATTAATTTTTAATTGTCCCAAATTGTTGGTTTTTAAAACCCTTGTGTATGAAATCCATAACTTGACCTAAACTTATCATTTTTTGAATTTTTTTTTTATTATTGTGTAATTTTTTTTATAGATTGACGCCATATATTTTTTTAACAAGAAAATTAACAAATTAAAAGTTATTAAAAAAATATGAAAACCTGACATTTCAAGTTTATGGACTAGTTTTCTCATAAATTAATTAAAAAATAGAAAAAATAATCCAATCATAAAAAATACATAGATGAAAACTAGACATTATCATCTATAGTGGGTTTTATTTTCATAAAACAATTTTGACAAAAAACCTCATCAGCTATATTGGAAAACTTAGTTTCTTCTCTATAAATTGTCATGATCTTGTACTTGTAGGTCCAAGACTAATTATTGGGTTAGCATGCCTTTTTTAGCCTAAATCCAAATAAAAAACATGTATTGTGAGTTTCAGACTTTTTGGAACAAGTGCCCACTTTAAAATGCATTACTGTTTTAAAGTTGAAAAATGACACTTCCCTTGAAGGTGGACCCAACTTCTTGCACTTACCTTAACATACCTTTATTCTTGATATTGATTTTATTTTAACATGTGAACCCGCAATAATTGAAAAGAGTTATAATTTAGGAAATTGTGCAAAGTTTATTGTTACATTATAATTTTTCATGAAATTATGCTTGCATGCAATAGAAATTTGTAAAGGTTTATGATGGTTTGTTAGAGGATTTTAACCCTCGACCTATATATAAAAAGTTATAAAGGAATCACGGGTTTAGTTTTTGTTTAAGAATCATGGTACTCTTAAAAGGTTCACCATAGAACACTTCTACATTTTTGTACACTATTTTGATAGTGGCAAACACTTTTGGTCCTTCCCTTAAGCATATTTGAGTACAAGATTTTGAGTAAGGCTATGAGGATATCTATTTAATATTTGGGTAATAGTACAAAGTTGTGTCAAACTTTAGGCCAACTTATTAGCACAATTGAATTTAAGTATTTCTAACTAAAAATCAATTTTGGTCAAACATACGAACTTTTAAGATTCATTCTAGGTATGTTAGTTATTTCCAAAACTTTTCCAACAAAAAATATTGATTAAATATACATGTAACACCACTTTAAGGCCAATTTACCATAAAAATAAAACTATTTGAAAAACTTGAGGTTTGAATAACACCTACTCATGTAAATAACATTTTTTTAACATATAAAAATACCCTTTTGGAGATTAATAAGTTTAGTTTTCAAAAATATATATAGTTTAATAGTTTAATTATTATTTATATTTTTACTAAAAATAGATTATCAACACAAAATATTAGGTTGATTACCATGTCAAGGAAAAACATTAAAAATTATTAAAAAAATTGAAAAAATATAATGAACTAGATAAAATAATTTATATTAAGATGGTATATATATATATAATAAATATTTAATATGAAAGTTGAGGTTGAATAGAAACAACTATTTTTTAATACACACACATTTTAATATTTATTTAAAAATATATATTTATCAAAATTGGAAAAAATATATCCATGCACTAAAGTTTCAAGTTATAAATACACACAAAAAAATTGAAAGAAAAAAAGTAAAATTTACTATAAAAAGATTGACGTTTCATGTAACTTCATTTTTTAGCATTTTATCAACAACTAAATTATAGTGTCAATTTATTAAAAACTATTTAAAATATATATTTTATTTTATTTTAAATTATAAATTTAAAATATACTAAAAAATATGCATCTTACTAATTTACATCATTTCAAAATTCAAAACATACATGTCACTTTTTAGTGATTCAAGTTTAAAAGTTGGATCAACATTGGTTGTTTCCTTTATAAAGTGTGACACATCTTTGTACTTTTACCCATCTTACACTATAAATTATTTGAGAGATTATTTCAGTTGGCAATCATTGACAACTTTTGTAAATTTAAAATATGATGGTTCCTTATGTTATAGCTCAATATACGTTTTCAACCTTATAGGCCAAAAGATTTCCTTATGTGTATGTTTTTTGTTATTAGCCTTATAGGCTAGAGTCTTCTAAATGTATATGACTATTGCTAAGTCTTATAAATTAGTGTTTCATTAATCTTGTGTTTTGCAGAGTGACGGTTTCAACACCAAAATGAATATCAAGCTAGGGTGAGAAATGAAAGAGGACCCCCAAGTAATTGGAATTATATTGTAATGTTTTCGTAAAGCTTGGTTTTATATTGTAATGTCATTTTGAAATGATTATGCTTAAACCCTAGGAGTGGTTTTATATTTTATTATCCTTATCAAAGTGGAATGACTGTGTTTAAACCTATGTTATTTTAAATGTTATGGAAAAAGTCATTTGGAATGACTATTCTTAAACCCAAAATTGGTTTTCTATGTTATTGACATTATTATTAAGGGAGGACTATACATAAATCCTATATCTTGTTTATTGGTTCACAAACATATATTTTTATACTTTTGATAATGGTTAAGATGTAATTTTATTCATGTATTACTCCAGCCTTTGATAGTGATTATATACTATGACTTAACCATGCCTTATTCTTACAAGCTTGATCATTTTTAGATTGTACATAATTCTTATGAGCTAGGTAGTGATTGTGCATGATAATGTTTAATGGCAATTATAACCATGCATAAATTTTATGGTTTCAATAGGGAGTCAACCATACATTATTATGGTCTCAAAAATGAGAAGTTTTTGTATTAAATCGAGTTTCATTTAAATGGTATAATAATTAAAGGAGTGTTATAAATTCAAGTCTTATTTTATGGTTGAAAATGCCATTGTCTTGATAAAATAGTGTTGTTAAGTAGTATCAATGCAAATATTATTGAAAAGTTTGTGTAGACATTATATACGAATTTTTTTTTGTTAGATCAACTATGATTTATTGAATGATTGGCATGTTTTTCTCATATGTTCATATACATGAGAAATACATACATATGAACCGATGATGTTGATAGGATTGTTGGTGAGAATTAGGTATTTTACTTATCTAGTTCATCTAGTAGGTCCTATTGACATGTTAAGTTTACTTAGGTCTAAGGAATATTTCTAGAAGACTTAGTTGACATTAGAACTTATCTTATCTTATGCTATTTACTTCTTGTGTCTTAGGTCATTTAATGTTTATTTTCTCATGACTTATGATTACAAAACTTGTCATAATCTTGTCTAAACCTATGTCCGACCTTTGATATATAACCAAGGGGAATAATTTGTAACTTAACCAATCTATTATAATCTAACATTTTCATCCTTTGTTGGAATAACATTATTCTTTCATAGATGATCTCTTTTATTCTTTCATAGAAGTTTCTAGAACTTGGTTGACTATAATCTTCAACTAAATATTACATGGTGTAGAGTATTTTGTACAAAATATTACTTGGTACTAGAGCTTGTGGGATTGCATCTTGTTAGTTTTTATTGGGATATCTATGTTGCAGAGCTTAGTGGATCTTGAAAAGTTTAGTATTCTCTTCTCTTGCATCGAATCATGATCTATAGAATCATAAAAACCTGATAAATACCAAGTTTGGGGGTTTCCTCTTTGTGGATTTCTATTTTAGGTTCATTTTAGAGCATGTTGGTGCATATCTAAGCTCACCATTGAGTTTAGAGGGTCCAATAAAGTTATTTTTCCTTTTATTTCATCCAAAATCAGACATTTGAGGCTAGATTTATGAGGGTTTCAAGATGGAAGCTAGTTTCCAAAACCAGGAGGTAGCTGCAATTTTGGAGCATTTTGGGTTACATATTGATCTACCTCCTAGAATATCTGGGTCAACTTCTTCAAAAAAACATAATAAGGAAACAGGCCATTTTGTTTTTTTTACTAAATTAAGTAAAAATAAATGAAAATATCTTTGTGCTTCTATATGTCTTGGATTAGGGAGATGGCTTCTAGAGATCCAAGAGCATCTTACCATCTTCACAGTCTTTATTCTCTTCTTTTGAGCGGCCTTGTGTTATGTCGCCTATTTTGATGGGAACCGATACATACATACATGTAATTGGGAAGGGGTCTATTAATATAGGGAGGGAAATTTTGATGATTTTTTTTGTATACCCCACTTGTGAAATAATCTTCTTTCCATCTATCAGATTACCCATGGTGGAGTAGGGAAGATTGGTAAATTCACTCCCAGTTTAGTTATCATTAGAGACTTGGAGAGTAGAGAGATTATTTCTATTGATCATGCATCTTGTTTATATACCTCGGTATGTGTAGGATCATCATGGAAAAAATAGGCCCTTAAGTGGCAATGAAAATTCAGAAAAATCAGAGTTAGGCAACTTGACATAAAAATTAGAATAAGTTATCTATATTATTTTAAAAATATGTAAGAATAGAATCTGTAGCAAATTGAATATAGTTTCTAAACTACTAGGTTTTTTTAAAAAAAAATATTTGGTGAAAATTTGAAATTTCAATGTAGTAATACTTAAATTTCAGGGAA